>JAMLFY010000008.1:18005023-18151509 GCA_030441495.1 Dalbergia oliveri
ATTCTACAAGCTTGGTTTAAGAGAGGCAATGTTAAGAGATAAACTAAGCTTATCCATGACAACTCATTTATACCTATCACCTAGATTAAAAAATTCAAGTTAAACTTTACTTTCTAGAAGATTATTGGATGAAGGTAGAATTCAGTTTTAAATTTGGATTCATCTAGTTGCCATATTTGACTAGTCAACTAGAAAAGTTTCAATTGAATTTTGCTATGACTTTCCTTATTGATTAAGCAAGGTTTTATTATTATTATTATTATTATATTATCATAGTTTGCCTATATAAAGGCCACACCTATGTACCATGAAGTATAAAAAAGAAAAATAGAAGATAGGCACAAGAATTTCAACGAGTTATACATTTAAGTGTTGTGTGATTTGTAAAATTAACTACTAACAAAAGCCAAGTGTTTTGAGTATATTATTGTTCTTTCAATACAAATATTTTGTGAGATTTTATTCTTTGAGTGTTTATACTTTCTTCCTATAGCATCTAAAGTTTTACAAAGCAATTTTAATTGCCAACAGAGACAACTCCCTACCTGTACGAGACAAGTGTATAACTAAGGCATGGAGACAAATCAAAATTTTGGAAAACACTTGGTAGCCAAAACATCTTGCTAGAATTTTGTGACAATATATATATAATTGAAGTATTTTAAATTTCTAACCACCTATGATTTCCGCCAAATCACTCAATGTGTGCCCTGGGACAATATTTCGGCTATTCTTGTCGGGTTGGGCTGTGTAGGAGAGGTAAGACCCTCCTGAGATGACACAGGACACAGGGAATGGTGTCCCTTGGAAGAAATATATTTGTTCATAAGTGAGGGCCTTCTTAGTAAATGTCTAGGAGACTGGTCCTTTTGGTGTGTAATAGTGATGAAGCTCTCTCCTTGTGCTTGAGAACCAAGTATAAAAGCAGTCTGTAAGATATTAGCAAGCAAACCAGGGCCCCTATGTCCCACCATTTTGAATAATCTGTTCGGATTCCAAATATACGATGAAGTACCACTTCACCCTTTATCTTTGTGTCCCCACGCATAAGTGGTTCAAGTTCAAGTCCAATTAGGTCATTCTTGTACTGGCCCTGTGTTTCGCAGTAGAAAAGCAGCATTAACATCACACTCCAAATAGTTAGAGAATAAAATGATGCATTAGCATAGTATAGCTGTGGCTCTAAAACATTTTTATATGCTGGGATTGGAACAAACGGACAATGTGGGGTTTCCTAAATGAGGAAATTAACATTGAGTGAAAATGAGAGGTTGCCATGTCTTGTGTGTAAGAGGTTGTCATAATTGATCTTTCTAATATGCTCTTCTGAGGAGGTTGCCATGTTTTCTGTGTGAAAATGACCTGTAAAGGGTGGGTAAACTTGGAGTACTGTCTTCAGGGTGTTAGAGTGGGAAGGTAATGGGTATTTTAATGGACCAACGAAGATAAGAGGAGGGAGTAATGTGACTTGGCTTATGGATGATGTATGTGACCCTTCTGGCCTACTGGTGACATGAGAGCCTTATCACCAGTTTGAGTAAATGATTTATTTAAATCCTTATGTAAAGATAATTTATAAATAAATTATTTTATATTTAAATACAAAGAAGCATTAAATATTTATTTTAAGTGTTTTGCAAAGTGTTTTTTTAAGTTTGATATTTTAATTTCTTTAAAAACACTAAAAATGACATTTTAGAAATAATAAATTATATAGTTAAATAGAATAAATATAACTTTTGACTTTCAGAAAATTGAAAAAAGTCATGAGCGCCGTTATCCAAACAGCCTTTAGTCTCTTAGAAGAGTAACTTGTGTGCAGAATACTTATTTTGTGATGCTCTATACATAAGATGGGCAAATATGATACAGGTCTTGGGGTAATTCTCTCCTTTTAGTAACCGAGGCCAGGGACGAATTCACTTATAAAAAATGTGGTAAATTTCCTATCCTCCCTAAGCTATCGAAAATTTGTATTAGCTATAATAGGAATTTGTCATTTCTGTCCTCTTACTGTTCAAAAGTAACATAAACATAAATTGTTTACAATAGCTGCATCTTACCAATATAATGGTTCCTCAAATTACCAACCTTTCATGTGACACACTAAACCATTGACCCTCCCACAGCCCCCCATAGTGATAAAAGCGCATGTAATGCACATGAGAGATCATGAGTTATTAAAATTTCCATAGAAATAACAACTATATGGAAAATAATGGTAGCTGTACAGACACTTTTACCTCTATTGACCATGCAGTGTAGCTGATGTAGGACATTGGGTAGCGCCAAAAGAATTTTGGAATGTCTATCACCCTTCTGAATGCATTTGATGGCATCATCATAAGTACCTGTTTGCTCAACTTTAGTAAATTGGCAATATACCTTTTAAGATAATTTGCTGAAGATAAATTTAAGATAAAGAAAAAAATAAATATGAATCCACCAAAACCTATTTAGTTAAAAATAAAAAAAAGCTCTTTCAAAGGATTATCTATGACTGATGAATATGCTTACAGCTACACCAGTTGCAGTTCCCACGGCTAACAATAGGTTGGACACTAGTGCTGCAACTACTAGCATGCACCCTTCTGTGACAGAAATGCTGCAAAACAGGTTTATGCAAAAATAGCAGTAATGAGAGAAGCCTGGGTGAAAGTTCACCATGTGGTGAGTGTTGTTCCTGAAATGAGGGAAATGGCAAGTAAAAAGGCAATGATGATGAAACTTGACAGCACATAGACAGCCACACCATAATGCCTCCCAAACCTTTCACGCTTGAAGACCTGGTATTCATTTCGGTGTCATAAATGGAGTCAGTCTCTTTTGCCCCCTTCTATATGTAAAACTGAAATTCATATGTGTGGCTCGTAAATGAAATTAATATTTGTGTACCTTTAATTCCTCAAGGAAGAAGGGTATGCCACCAGTACAAAGGAAGATCATAAAGCCATAGATGAATCCATTACACTTGCCTCTTGACAAGATTGCATCAGTGCTTCTTCCTATGTTGAAATAAAGAAATCCAACACACAATGATACCAAGATATAGAACAAAATCCGCAACCAGTAGTAACCGATGTCTCTGGTCATGTTGAGGAATGATCTATGAGTCAGTGTGCATAGCTGCTTCAGCATGCTGGTATCATATGCCCCCTCAATTAAAGGTTCTTTCTGCAACATATTGGCTTTCAATCAGTATAGCCTCTTAGCTGATTTGCGTCAAATTGCAATGTAAGGAGAGAAAAGACCAAATCCGCAATTTAAAACCATCCATAGTCATTTTCCTACTTTTTCTTTTTTTTTGGCTTAAAATGGAGCTGTAAAAGTTCAATTCTATGATGCAATGTTGATTTTGGCTCAGAAGTCACAACTTGGCTACAGGGGCAAAAGAATTGTGAGAAGGTTGGTTAATAACTTAATATGTGTCATCATGTAAGTTGACTTACACTTAGTTTGATTTCTCTATTTTTTTCCTTGTATTTTCTGAATGCATGGAATTCTTGTAGTCTCTATAAGTTTCAATTTAATCTCCTCTGTTGTCATATTCATTAGATTATTCCATGATGATGGGGCTTCCTGAACAAATAAAAAAAGAAAAAACTCACACGCACGCGCACACAGCATTATATTTATATATACAAATGAGCAGCAACAAAGGAATCTCTAAGAAAAGATGAAGATATATATACTGGATGAGTTTTATGTACAGCATTGACATTTTTGGACTGCATTAAGGTTAGAACACTATCAAACTCCGGGTTAACGCAACGAAGGAAGTGCTCTGGAGGATTTTTCCTTGTTGGACAAGGGAAACCTGCATCACCAAAGAACTGAATTGAAGTAAGAGAACTTTAGTAACTTGCTTAAATGGCCCTTTTCCAAAGTGTTGTTATTATTAGGAGAACTTTTTCTTTAAATACCTGAACAGCCTTAGTTCGTTCTCCAAAATACACAGTTTCACCTCCTGCAAGGAGGACCAGATCATCAAAAAGATTGAACACTTCACTGCTGAGCTGGTGAATGGAGCAGATGACTATTGTTCCATCATGGGCTATGCCTTCCAGAGATAAGATCACAAAGAAAGCAGCAGCACTATCCAGCCCACTGGTGGGTTCATCAAGCAAAAGTATATTAGGCTGAGTTAAGACCTCAATGCTTATGCTAAGCCTTCTCTTCTCTCCATTACTTATGCCTCTTCTATGCCAATTCCCAAGTCTGCTATCTGCACAATCTTGTAGACCCATCTCGGCTAATGTCTTGGTTACCACCTTGTCAATATCATCTCTAGTCATGTTGGAAGGAAGTCTCAAATAAGCAGCGTATGTGAGGGTTTCCCTCTGTTCAGAGTTCCCAAGAAGCAATCTTCTTGTGTCACATAAGACTGCAAAAACATCAGAAATTTAAGAACTTATATGCCAATTCTGAGGAGTTATATTTATTAAGCCTAAATTACACAAGCTTCTCTGCTCACTGAAACACATTGCTCAATGGGAAATGCGTTCTCTCATGTAAAAATTTCATAAACTTGTCATGCGTAATTTTTACCATTGATAAAAAAAAATTTGAGATCGGACAGGAGTATTTGAGAAATCTAATCAATAACGAATATTTACATATGATTAACTTATTTGAAATTTCACATGAAAGAATTTATGTTAGAATTGATAAGACAAAAAGGAGATGTCTAGTAAAATATTAAATAAGTCAACACATTTCCATAATCTTGAGTGCTTTGTACTAAATATTGATCACATAAACAATTGATAGTTTGAATTGTTCATGGTGCTATTCCATACTTAAAAGTCAAGTGCATTGAAGAGTACAAAGGAGTATTAACAATCAATTCCTATAATTTCTATAAAGTTAAACTTCTTTAGTAACTGTTTTACTTTTAATTGTTAAATAATGGCTTGTAATGGTACGTCACTTCTGCTTTCATTCAACCTAATAATATGTCTCAAATTTCAGACTTCTTTTTTCCTTGTCTAGTTAAATCTTGCTTTGTTGTCAAACTTACAATATCTCTGCAGCCAATACTTCTCTTAGTCCCGTTGAGTAGTACATCTCCAGTCATGCTAACATTGGTAGGAAGTCTTCCTGTTGGAAAGCCATTTTAAAAGGGGAAAGAATATGGTCATAAAAACATGGAACATTGATCATGAAAGCCTATAACAAAGGGTCAATTCACCCAATTGAGGATGAAATTCACCCGGAGTCTCATCTATTTGTAAGTCCATGAGTTTCTAAAATTAATACATCAACATTTCCTAAATTTATAAAATCATTACATCTTTCTCCTTCAATTACACATTACATAGTGCATCTATCTAGGAGAAAATCATGTCATCCAAACAAATAAAGAGAAATTGAGTTGAATTTTACCAACCCTATTGAGATGTCAGTATAATTTGTCCTATAACAAAAAGTACACCGATATAGCTTGTATAATGGAGCAAATTGTTTTTAATGCTTGTTTTCTTTGTTGCTGAAAACACCAGAAAGCACCTGAGAAATTATAATTTATATTTGGTTATCTTATAAGAATGAGTGAATTGGGGACTCATATAACGCATCTAAATGTATGCTTAGTGTATGTTTGACTTGTTTAAAAAATACTTGTAAAATTGATTATAATCTTTAACATATTATATTTATATTTAAGAAAGTTTTTTAAATAAATTATTTTTAGCATTTTAACTATAAGTTTATTTCAAAAAATTGTAGCTTTTTATTAAATTACACTGAATATAAATTATCATATAATATGAACTAATTGGTCTATACTCCATTTAATTAGTGATTGATTACGTAAAAATAACTTTTTATATAATTCAAACCAAACTGGCCATCTTAAAATCACTTTTCAATTAACATATATAAACACAAGATTTATTTTAAAATTTAATTTCTTTATACTAATAATGTAAAATAATTTTATATTTTTCACCAATAAAATTTTACCAAAATGATAAGTCATAGAAAATAACTACTCAGTGTCACAAGTCACAACTATCTACCATGATTTGTCATTTTGTAAAATTTCATTGATTAATAGTATAAAATTGTTTTACATTGTTAGTGTATAAAATTAATTTCTTTTTTTATTATAATCAATTATTTTTTTATCAAATTTTTATAATCAATTATAGTTATATGAATGAATACTTAATTTTTAAAAGATAAAGTTTGTCCAAAGAGCAATGTTGTTTGGTACGACAGTATTTTCGTTAAAATAGTAGAGAAGTGGATGAACTAATTCACAAGAAATAATGATGAATTTATGATAGATAATGGAATTATGATAGCACATTAAAACCATCTTTTAACAAAAATACCAGTATGCAAGTGAATCCATTGTCTAGTGATAGACTTCTTTATATCTCAATAAGCTAAGAAATTTGCAAGTTCCAACTTTCATTCTCTACCCTTATCCTCTAATATCTTAGCTAAAAAAATACCATAGGAGTAAGTAGGGTCAAATTCTTTAAGAGTGTGGTTTTGGATTTATTCATGAAATTTGTACATATGGAAAAAAATCTTTAAAAGAGATTATTTTGGATATTAATCCCTCTAGCTTAATTTTTATATACTAAAAGTATAAAAATATTTAATATTGTCATTCAATTATGTGTTGACATATTAGTAAAAATAGTTGAATCTCATATTCATTACTTTAAAATTATTCAAATGAGATGATTTGTTAGACAGTATAAAATTTTTTAAAATTGCCTATCATCAAAATTAAACTTTAATCTCTCACCTATCTAATTAAATACTTTTTTTTAAATAAAAATTTGGTGAATTACACTATCTGCTCTCTCCTCCTTCCAGTGTACTTATACCCAACACTCTTTAACTGCAAATTTGACACCAAAAGTCCTTAAAGCTTAGTTAAGGATAACTTAAATAATAAAAACATAACATATGATATGTATATAATTGTTAGTGGTAAAAATATAATATTTTAGTAATATTTAATATATAGATTGACTAAAATATTTTTTTCTTGAGTTATATTTATAAACTCCTTCCTCACATGATACAAAAAGTAGTTTAGTCAAATACCGTCAAAATAGTACAATTTTGTCAAATATTGAAAAAAAACACTACAATTTAAACATTAATAATTTTGAACATGCCACTTATTGTCTTTCCACCCTTAAATTAAGGGAGCTGTAATTACAGAGGAAATCAATGTAGACTTTGGTAAACATTAGTAGATACGTTTGCTGATAATGTTGTAAATATAGGGGTATTTAGTATAGCTATGCATCGGAGAATGAAGTGTTTTTTTTTTAAATAAAAGAGAAAAAACTTATGGTGTAAAACGAAAACAAATCTGCGTATGTCCGCCATATAACACACTTGAATTGAATGTAGGTGTATTATTAATTATTGTGATATTCGAGGTTTTGTTTTCCTTTAATAATTTATTGAACAAGCTCAACTCACATAAACGACATGGGAAGCATACCGTCTGCTACATAGAAAACGAGCAACCTCAAGCACATGATATGAATCACTATGGTAGTGTTTGGTAGCTAAATATGCACAGAAATACGAAGACACTATAGATACAAAATTATTTGATGATAGAGGAAAAATAGGGGACATAAAAAATAGAAAATAGAAAAAAATTTACCTTGAAAGTGATAAAGAATATAGAGATAAAAATTTAATTTTTTTTTCCAATAATACCCTTATACACATTTATTATTTTCCAATGTGTCCTAATAAAAGGCTCCAAATAAAATACACAAACAATTATTACCTTGGATCCTCAACCAAGTTTGTGAGAGAACAATAGGATTTTTTATGTCATCTCATCTCCATTATTTATGTATTTTCTGTCCTGTCCTCTCTCACTACTAAACGCTACCTATAAGCATTAACCACAAAATAGCTACAAACAAAGCACCTTACTCAAATAGGCTACATATAAACTACCAAAAAAAAAAAGAGGATACATATAACCAAGGTTCTAAATTTAACCTGAATAGCTAGTCGAACCTATTAAATCGGAATTGGCTATTGGCTTGGCTATGCCTAAAAGCCGTCCTTTCAAAAACGACTCTGAGAATTGGTACAACTTGCTGAAACCGTGAAACTGGCGAAATCTATATTCTGGACAATTTTTTTTTAAATTTATAAAAAAGATGTAAATGACATCATTTTGGGGTTTTTTTTTTTAAAAAAAAAAGTCCTAAAATCTCATTTTTCCTAATTTTTTTTTCTTTTCCTAATATGGAAGTAATAACTTGAGATATTTGATCTATATGGATAATATTTATTTTGATTAAGGGATGAATTAATGTTATGTTCTATTGAGTTTTGTTTATACCTAATTTAATTTTTAGTTATTTTATGACATATATTTTATTTTATATTTTTATATATTTATATAAATAGTTTTATTTATAGTTGGTTATATTCCGTTAGATCCCAATTGAATCAAGTTAACCTCTAAACTTTTGTTGTTCCTTAATATCCGGTTTGGTTTTCAGAAACTTGCATATAACACACCAGAAGAAAAGGCTACAACACAATAACAACAGCAGCAGCAAAATCATGATATAAAGTGTTTCAGTGCAAAAGTAAATCATGCAGTAGTTGGCTCAGCATCAAAACTAAAATAAATCAATCGTTAATTAAATCATGCATCGGAATCAATTGGATGAAGAAAACTTTAAAAAATAAATCCCCAAGTTAACCACGCCTTAGACGCACACAAATAATAATAATAAAAAAAAATCAGTCAGAAAGCAAGCTATTAACATGATAAAAACTTCACAAAATCAATCACTGATTAAATCATGCACTAGATTAAACTCTTCAAATCAATCATTCACCGAATTATGTGCTATTTTCAAGCACAAGTGGCCAAGTTTCAAAAAGTAAAAATTTCACAAATCATTGAAGAACTAAGAAGATCATATCGGTTGGTCTTTCAATTTTATGCAAGTATGTTGAGCTAGTACATTATCTTACAAACCAAAATCCAATGCAAGAAATTATTATATATGGGGTAGTGTGCTTTGTGTGGAGAGTGGAGGGAGGAAGAGAGAAAGAGGCACACCAGCAAGTGCATCAAGTAAGGTGGACTTGCCAGCTCCTGAAGGGCCAATGAGAGCCATGATCCTGTTTGGTTCGGCATAACCACTTAACCCACTTAAAAGCTTCCTTTTTGGACGACTTGTGCTAACAACTGTCAACTCTTCCCAAACCAAACACACCTCTTCCCTCTTATTATTTTTTTTTATACTTAACGGGGCTTCTTCCCTCTTATTATTATTCTCCACTGCATCATCACCCTGCAACTCATCGTTGGAGGCAAGGTAACATATATTATCTGCCCCCAGTTGTGTATATATAAATGACATTTATATATGTAAGTGACAGATAGTCAGTACGTACTTATTGTTGGTGGGCTTCCCTCCAAGGGCCCAACAATTTGTAAAAGATAAAAAAAAATGCTACAGTAGCGTGAATTTGGAGAAACGAAACCGGTTAGTGCGAACAGGAGTAGCGCCGCGAGAGAAGAAGGAAAAAGGGCAAAAGGTAATGCAGTGGGTTATCATTAGATTGGTAAATGTGATCCATTTATCAAAATTTAATATGTTGTTTCTAATATTGAGCTTGAATATTTTAATATAGCTTAATCTTATTGTCTTCTTGTTATTTTGTGAGACCCACATTCGCTGGAGCGATATCCGCGTCGTCTATTTTGGATGAGGATTCTATTGATTGTTGAGATTCTGTGCTTATGAGGAGAACTAATTGTATTTTCATTGATCATAATGGAAGTTTTTACTAGACTAGGTTCTATGAGTTTTTTGTCCCTTTATTTCAGAATTTTCTCACTTTAAGACGCGTTATTTTATGTTTCTGTCAAATTATTATACTGCCTAAATATTTGGTACTACCTATTTAACTGCATATGTAGAGGAAATATTTCTTTACTTCCGCTGTTAATAACAGGTTCATTCCTAGAATTTCCTCAACACTTATATATGACATTTTACTGATAGAACTACCTTTGTATATATACTTGCATAGTTCATTGTGGCACCGTATACATGGGCACGAGTCTGATGGTTTAAAATATCAGATCACTATAAGTTATTGGACAAATATTTTGCATAGAGAGGTGGATTTTTTAAAAAATAACAACGTTGAATAGGACTAAATAAAATTTCATTAATCGTGCATGAATAATTTCACAAAAAAAATAATATTAAATGATATGAATAGATGTTTGAAACAGACGAATAACCAAAATGATAATGGCGTGTTTCGACTTTCGACACAGGCTTCCGGTTGCAAAAGGGTGTTTTAAGGAACAAAAGTAATTTGGTCAAAATTAATGGTGTATTTGTTTCATATTTTTTAAAAAATAAATTGAAATAAGCATACACCAATTTTGACAAAATCAACTTTTAGATCAAATTATTAAAGATGTTTTATTAAAGTCATCAAAAATTAATTCTATAAAACCATAATTGAATACTCTGTTACATATTGCTATATATTTAACATTCTCTCTCTCTCTCTCTCTCTCTCTCTCTCTCATATTTATATTAGATGGATAAAAGTGGTCACTACCCAAAAAAGGATGGATATAATTAAGTGGTCTCGTAACAAAGAGTGAGTTAGAAGGAAATGTCAGATGGAGAAAATTTCGGGGACTAATTAGTTTTTGGAGTATGAGTTTATATATCCACGTGTTTGTTATGCTTTTTCATTTTGCTTTTTGGTCATGCTGTTTGCTCCTCTTGTTCATGAATGTTTGAACTTATTACCTACCCAAAGGAAAAAAAAAAAAAAAAAGACAGAAAGCTGATAGTTGGAATTATCAGGCTTATGCGCTTACATTTCATTTACCGGTAATTATCATATAACTCATAGCATATATGTAAACTAAGAGGAAGCAACTTTTTTTTAGGAAAAAAGCTGTTTTCTTCTTTTTTAAAGAAATTATGTTTGGTAAAAATATGTAGACGGATTATAATTAAAGGCTAATATTTTTAAATTGAAAAACAACTTATAATCATAAACATTTTTTTAAGTTTTATTTTTAAGAATAAACATAAGCTGATTATTTAGAATCATAAAATTTTTATCAAATTAACCCCAAGTATCAAATATTATACAAAGTACACTTCATTTACGTCTCACACATTATATCCAAATTTCGATTTAGAATTAAACTTTTTTTATTCTATTTACGTATCTAATGTTTTTAAACATTTCAAATTTGTTCTTTCAATAGACAAGATCCAAACTTTAAATGGAAATTGTTGATATGGAGGTCAAATCACAATATTAGAAAAACCACAACAAATCATAAAATGTTAAATTTTCATTCATAAGCTTAGTGTCATTTACATTTTCAAAATGATAGGGATATAAATAAAGCAAAAAGGAAAAAAAAAAGGCTCTTGGGATTAAATCGATACTTGGCCAAAATGTGAGAAGTAAATGAAATTTTACCCTATTATATAATATAAACAAATCATTCAATATTTTTTTGGTAGCTTACTGTACAAAAACAATCTTTTTCATGTCATCCAAACAAAATAAATTATCTTAAAACCATTTTTCAATTGAAATATCCAAATAAAAATTGATTTGCACATGATCAATTATATAAAAAATGATTATATAAATACATAATTATTAAAATAATAATAATTTTAAATTTACGATGAGTTTTCCAAAACACACAATTAGTTGCTGTAGTTAGTTATATAGCCTTACATTGAGATGTATGTAACATCCGATTTTCGTCTAAGCTATAGACTTGATGAACTCTAGCAATTGATTTACACTAGGCGGTTGATCTTAACCTCATAGTGGGAAGGGTTAACATTAGTGATTTATTATTAATTAATAAAAATTAATATTAGAATAATCAAGTGTGTCTAGAAAAATCTATAAAGAATTACAAAAATGTCATTATTTAGTGAAATTATGAAAATACCTTTACTATGTAAAAGAAATAACCAAACTACCCTTACCTTATTAGTTAATGACAAAGACACCCTTATTCTATAAATGGAATTATAAGAATACCATTGTCATTCTTAATTACAAAAATACCCTTGTCTTGGTTGAAGAAATTACTACAATACTACTACTTTAATAATTACTACAATATCATTTGCATAAATCCCTATACTTGCCTTTAAACAATAATGAATATAATCTAAGCCATTGGATTAAGATGACAATACAATAATTCAATCACATACATCATGCACATTCTTAACCACATATATGCACATAGACAATTTCATGCTAAAAATTAAAAACACCTATTAAAGCATAAGATCACATGTTGTAAATCTATTATGCATACATGCATTAAAGGTTAGAAAATTTTCACTAACCATGCATGTCCAACAACAATATTTTTGCATAAAACATGGAGAATTTTCATCCCAAAATTAAGCCTACATGTTTGCATAAAACATGGAGTATTTCATCTCAAAATTTGGCCAACATGCTTGCATAAATTATGCAAGCATTTTTCTTCTTCTTGATCATTTCACTATAAATACTCTTCAAACTCTCATTCTTACCATTCATTTTTTTGGCCAAAACTTGCCAACTAAGTTGTGTCAAAAAGGAGTTTGGTTCTCTCCAACCTCAAGCTCTCTTCTTCCTCCCTTCCTCTATCTTCAAGAACCTTCATTCTTAACCTCCACCCAAGCTCTCAACCTCAAACCATCACATCTCCACCATAGATCAACTCCCAAACAAGTATCATTTCCACTCCAAACACAAGAACCTGAACACCCAACTTTGTTTGCCCATTAAAATTAAAACCCAAAAATTTTGCATAATTTGTATTTCCCTTGTAGGTTTCTTTTATCCATTTGTTTATCTTCTTTTAAACAAAAAAAAATCCTTTTCAGCTCATTTAGATTTTCAGCCCAATTAAAACAAATTATTCAGCCCATTTTATTTTATTTTATTTTATTGTTAAAGCTCACAAATTGTCAAAAAAAAAAAAAAGAAGAGAAAGAAGGAATGTTGGATTCCTCTTTAGCTATGCCTTTCTTATGTTTGTCTTTTGATTACAAATAATAATAAAGGAGCAAAAAGAGGACAAAAGGAGTATCATGGGCTCCCTTGCCCGTGTTCCCTACACACGTGAACCAATATAGGACAGAAGTACAAAGAAAATCAAACAAGAGGTGGTGGACATCATGATGGGTTTCCTCCTCACCGCGCGCAAGATGCTAATTTTCTTTTGTGTAAGACTAGAGCCCAAGAGAGAACCGTGAATGCTCTCACCCCTTCACCATATGCAGCCAACATCTCCATCATCACCCAAAAATATCCTCACCTACTTTCTGAAAAACAAGACAATGACGATGATTACATGACAAAAAACCATAACAATCCAAAAATTCAAACACCAAAAAATCAAAAAATACATCCTTATACATCAATACATAAGAGAAGAAATTCAAAAAAAAGAAATCTGAAGAAACTATCAACAATTTCAAATGAAGAAACAAGGTAGATCAAGAGGAATATCATATCATTCAAAAATTTAACAAAGAAAACAAATAAAAGAGGAAAAGGTGAAGAGGCCACGCTTCCCCTTGCCACCGTCTCGCCTCCTCTTCAACCTCTCTCGCATCATCATCATCCTAGCACATCCATTGTCACCTCCATTACCCTTTAGACCACCGAAGCCATAAGCCTCCACCGCGCCCCCTCTCCTCTTCCACCGTGTCTCATCGCGCTCATCATCAACCACCATCGCGCCATTTATGGCTGATGTACCGCCGCACACCATCCCAAAGCCAGACCTCTCCGATTCTCTGACCCTGACCTCCACCAATATCCCCTTCACATCGCATCCTTAAACCACGCGCAAGTCTGCCGCCCACTTGGTCCACCATTCGAACCACCACCCTGGCCCAGCCTATGTCGTCCGACGCGCACCTCCACCCGCGCCTAAGGCGTACTTCCTCGCCTCCTCCCACTCCTGAGCCGCCACCTCCATCATCTTCCTCACACCGCCCAGGACGCGAGCCCCACCAAAACCACCACGAGTCGCTTCTCCTTCCCAACTCCTTTACCCGTCGAGCTACGTCTGTATCTTCTCCTTCAACCTCCGTACCACCTTCCAAACTCCTTCCCTTCCACCGCCTTTGACCACTGCTCTGGCTTGACGCACATAGCCGGGCACCATCCTCACGGATCTTCACCGCCACCTCCCGTGATCACCGCAGCCTACCGAATGTCCATCTCGAGACACCTTCTTCCAGGCACCGTCGTCGTGGCAGTTTCCCCTGTGACACCATCTCCTCACAGCCAACTTTCCCTTTTTCCTCTTACTTCTCTTTCTCTCACTCTAGATTTCTCTCTTTCTTCCTCTATCTCTCTTCCAGCGTGTTTGTTAATAAGTGAATGGGTGGGTGAGAGAATGAGTTTTGTGTGCGCGTGTTTGTGTGAGCGTGTTTGAGCGAGTTTTCTTTTTTTTAGTTTTAGTGTGTGATGCACGTGTGTGTTTCGGGTGAGGTAGGTAGATTTAGCTTAGTGAATTAAATTGAGTTAGGTAAAATTAGGATTAGATTAGTGAAATTAAGGAAATTTATTTTTATGTTGTCTATATCTTAAAATTGGTGTTATTTTTATTGGGATAGATTTTGGATTTGGGTTTGGATTTGGATTTATTTATTTAGTCATGTTTGTTTATTTTTAGGTTTATTTATTTAGATTAAGTTAATTTGAGTTAAAAATAAAAAAATATTTTCTTATGTACTTTGAGTTTAAAATAAACACATTTGAATAGTTTGTTTACTAAAAAGGATTTGAGTTAATAAATCGGTAAAACTTTTTTAACTTAGCCACGATGATCATTAATTACATATTTTAATATTTTAGTTGTGACCTGATTCTAAAACCCTTTTCTCAAAAAAAATAAATAAATAAAATCAACCAATAATTATTTTCAATAGAACTACGTGACTTTGAATTCCCCATTGCACCAGGATACGGAGGAGATGTATTTTAATCCCGTCAAGTCAAAATTAAATTTTTGTAATTTTTGTCTTATTTGTAAAAAATTTATGAGATTTTTATTTAATTTAAATAATCGTTTCTTTAAGAAATATTTTATTTCAAATAAAAAGGTTAATTTAGCCTAGTTAATTTTACATTCTGGACATCTAAGTTGTGGATGTTCCAATTTTCTTTAAAAGCATGTTCTCTTTATATTTTATTTTATTTTTGAAAATATCAAATAAATTTTCATCTTATTTGCAAATATTTATAATCCATGAGAGATTTTCATTTTTACATATTTAGTTTAAATTTGTTACTTATTTGTAAAATATTGTATTTTGAATAAAAATGTTAATTTAACCGTGTTGTTAACATTTTGAACACCTAAGCGTGACTCTGTGTCTCAATTTATCTTTTGAAATTTTGTTGTAAATAAAAACAAAATGAATATTTTGAAAAGTTATTAATAATTTGCACAAATCAATTAAGGTACCGTCTAAGACGGTGTATTAGGGGTGCGTAGGATTAAAACCTTACCCTTCACTATACATAACCACTTCTTTAATTCTAATCTGTTTTAAAGACCACTTTTTAATAAGACGGTTTTCCATGTTTTTCCCAATTTAAATAAACTTGGTGGCGACTCCAATTTTAAAAATTAATTTTTCGCGTCCCTTGCGATCCCCGTTACAAGAACACAAGAAAAATCCTCATTCTATTTCTTTTCTCTTTGGCTGAATCCATTTTAGCTCCAAGAGAAGATTTGTTCTTCTCATTTCTTTACAAAAGATCAAACTTTCTCTTTGCAAATAAGAAAACACTCTTGGTAAAGATTTTATTTTTATGTTCTTTTTCTTTCCTTTTTTTTCTTTTTCAGTTTTGTTGTTGGTTGATGGTCAAGATCATAGCTTGATGATGAGGTTCTTGATGTTGGTTGTAATACCATCATATATTGGACCTCTAAAGCTTAAGGCTTGATTTTTGGTTTTAAAAGAATATAAGAAATGGAATGTTTATTGGCTTTCTTTGGTTGTTTCTTTTTGAGCTTATGGTGAGTCCAAGAAATGAGGTTCTTGGAACTATGTATTAAGGACTCTAAAGCTCACTTCCATTTTGTTAAGATTGATTGAGGTTAAAGAGTTTCATTCATTAAAAGTCTTGAGTTTGGAGTAATAAGATAGTAGATTTGCATTCATGTTTATGTTTCAAGCTCTTGCATTTCATGTTTAAATTCCAAGTTTTGCGTATCATATTTAAATTTCAAGTTATCAACTTAAATCTTGAAGATAAGGAATAGATTTGCATTTCATGTTTAAATTCCAAACCTTGCATATCATATTTAAATTTCAAGTTATCACCTTAAATCTTGAAGATAAGGAAATAGATTTGCATTTCATGTTTAAATTCCAAACCTTTCATATCATATTTAAATATCATATTTAAATTTCAAGTTATCACCTTAAATCTTAAAGATAAGAAAATAGATTTACATTTTCATGTTTAAATTTCAAGTCTTGCATATCATGTTTAAATTTTAAGTCATCACCTAACCCTTGAAGATTTAAAAGTGAACTTGTATTCTCATATTTATATTTCAAGTATTGCACATCGTATTTATTTTTAAGTCATCGCCTTATAATGATAAAGATTAAAAATGAGATTGCATAACATATTTATGATTCTATCCATCACCTAAATTTTTAAAGCTCAAGACTTACCTCTTTTATCTTAAATGGAAATTCATGGCTACTGATTTGGTAATGTTTGATTCTTGAATTATAAATGATGATCTCTAGTATAGTTGTATATATCCTGTGAGCATAGCATATGTATTAGCTGAGTTCGGTCCTTGATTTTCAACATACTGGATAGAGCATATTTACTATTATGAGATATTGATGAGAATAGACTTATGAATATATGCAAAGAATGTGACGCATGCTTATGTGATCAATTACATGATAATTTATGGAATGTTGTGATTATGAATGATTGATTAAGATGAATGTTTGATATGTTATATGATAAGAAGCAAATTTGGGAAAACTCGTTCCCAACCTTATGCTATTTGTTTCCCCCAAATTTGTGAACTTAGAAAAAATTATGGAATTTTGAGCATGAAATGATGAATGATAAGTTATGATATTAACCATGTTTATATGCTCATGTTTGCATCTTTAAATGATATGCTAAGATTAAAGGTGACATAAGATACATGAAAATGATCCTCTAGACTCCAGGAATTAATGGTTATGAGGTTATCCAATAAGGGGATCCTTCAGACTCTAGGAATTAATGGTTATGGGAGGTGACCCAAAGAGGTGATCCTTTAGACTCCAAGAATTAATGATTCTAAAAGGTGATCCTATGCCCCCTACCCCGCACTCTAGGAGTCGGGAATTAGCTTATTGAGAGGATAAGTGTAGACTAGTTAGGTATGAGCTCATAACCTAGTACTTTCAAGAGGAGAGAGTATTAGGGTGGCCCCATAAAAGAGAACAAGAAAGTTAAGTCACCTAAGAAAGTAAAGAGGAAAGATTATATTAAGATGAATTATGTTCCTTATGTTATCATAATTCATTCAAGTCTTGTGGTATGTTGCATAAGTATTGACATGCATTTCATAATATGGTATGATGCATTCATGACATTAAGATTCATGCTAAAAGATATGGGTCCTGATAATGGTCTTTAGAACTTAATAAATGAATCTTATTTATGTCCACTATTTTCATAATAAAATCCGAGGTTCTTGAAGATGAAGATGATGACATTTGTTTGAGAGGTGAAGCGTTACGAGATTCTTGTACAAGTTTCTCATTCCTCTCTTTCTTTTCCATCTCGTCTTCAGAGGGCAATAGCTACGTTTGTGATCCACGTTGATGCTCTCACCTGGTAGATGCACTACTCCTACTAACCTTGCTTGTGTGCTCAAATACCTATCCCTCTCCTGAGTGTCGTTAGTAGGTGTTGATAGTGGACCTCTTGGAGTGCTTATGCATATCTCGTGGAAATAATAGCCTTATTTTGATAGTTTTTTTAAAGATTATCTACTCTAGGCATGTCCCTAGGAGTAGTGGGAGAAGATGTTTTAGTAGGTTATTTTAGTTTCTATCTATATACTATTTATGTCTTTTCCGAATGATTATACCTAGCCCAACCTCTATTGGTGGGCATGATATCCTTTTAGTAGTGTATTTTGATGCGTGATGTGGAACGGTTAATACTTATGCTATAATTATATATGATGATGTAGTTATGTTCATATGATTGTTGTGCATGCATGTGACTCATTTTAATTTCTCATTTATATGTGCGAGACAGAATGATGAGTTTTACTTAGTACGCGCGGCTCACGTTTTATTTTTTAAAAAAAAAAATTTACCTGTAATTTCATTAAAATATTTCCAAGAGTTTAAATTAAGAACTGAACAAAGAGTAATAACTAATAATTAACTTAAATATGTCATAGGCGTATTAGTTAAATATTAGGGTGTTACAATGTATACATACTATAATAGAAGTCAATTAATACAATCAAATGACTGATTCATTTACACATCTCTTTTGTTCCTTTTCTTCTCAAAAAATAATGTGTTTGGTTTTAGTTTCAGTTTTTTATTTTTCAAATTTTTAGGATATTATGATTCAGTTTCACTTTTTCAATTTTAGGATTTTGTGAAAAAAAATATGAAAATTGAAATAAAAATTAAAACTGAATTTTATAGTTTCTATAGTTTTCAGTATTTCCTTCACAAAATTTGAAAAATAAAAAAATTGAAAATAAAAATTAAAACTGAACTAAAACCAACTAGACCCATAGTTTTCACTATGTTCAATATTTTCTTTACAAAATCTTAAAACTAAAAAATTAAAAATGAAAACTAAAAATGAATAACTAAAACCAAACACATGCTTACTTTTCCGAAAAGTTGCAAGCACTTTTTTGTTTATAAATTTTGACACATGCTAACAACAATTTTAATTATAATTTAACTTAAATATATTGACGTGTAAAATAATTTTATATCATGTCATATAATCAAATCATTCTATGTATATGACTTTTAAAGTAGTTAAATGAGAATTAAACTTGTTTAATTATTGAGTTAATACATGGTCAGATGAGTGCAAGTGTTTTTAACATTATGTCAAAATTAAACTACTTTAGTTATAAATAATTTTGTTTTTATAATATTTTTTTCGTTTTGAATTGTTGTGCTTATGAGGTGTACAAATTTCATGTGCAATTTTAAAGATTCAGATCTTGAAAGTTGCCATTTTTAAAATACTTTACCTAATTAACACTTAAATTTAAAGAAAAAACTCGCGAACAAAATTGTAATCATGAGTTGATAATGCATGTACCAATTTCATGTCCCATTTTGATTGGATTAGAATTCATTTGTTCATGTTGGGGTCACGTCCCATTAAAGTTTGACAATTTCTTTTAGATGTAAACAAGTGCCACTATAAGAAATTTATAGCTAAAAAAACACTTAATTTTATACACATAAAAAATATTATTTATGCATACATAGAAAACACTTTTTTTAAATGTGTTGTTTTTGATATAGTAAATACTATACTTTTTTAAGTTAAGGCATTACTTTTTGAAGAGTAGCTATAATAAGTGTGATCAATTATTTAAGGCAACACTTTCAAATAGAGAAGATAACATTTTTTAGATATTAAAGACAGGAGAGGTGTCAAATGGGCAGC
This sequence comes from Dalbergia oliveri, assembly GCA_030441495.1. Classification (NCBI taxonomy): domain Eukaryota; kingdom Viridiplantae; phylum Streptophyta; class Magnoliopsida; order Fabales; family Fabaceae; genus Dalbergia; species Dalbergia oliveri. The sequence continues at coordinate 18,024,773 of JAMLFY010000008.1, forward strand.
TCACCTTTATTTGGCCCTTACTCACGTAGATTAGGGCTAAAAGCCCATAGGGCCAAAAGCCCATGTGGCTTGTGGGCCGGGACAACCCACTCATAAAAATTTTAAAATTCATCAAGGCTTAAAATGCGGTCCATGGCTTCCATGGATTAACCCACATATGGGCTAGCCCCAACCCACCTATTATAATATGAATGAGAAGTACCCAGCAACCAAATTTGATCCAAAAGCCATTATCATTCTCATAACTCTTTGTTTTGGAAATTTCTAGTAATATACGTCTAAGACTAGTATTCAATATTCAAGGTTTACAACAGTCAACGACAAATAAAACACTTTCAGTGGCCCAGATTTGCATTTTCATATGGTACAACACCATAAATCAAAGATCTCGACTAGCCTGAAGTTAAGTAGCTACAAGCTTCAAACTTTCTGGACGAGAACCTCAATACCTTTAGTCAAAAGATAACAATTTAATTACTAGCAGAAATTTCTACTACTTTCTTGTGTTTTGCCATTGACTATGCTGATGGAATTTTTTTTTTTTAACTCAAAGGTGGAGGCCTAGAGTTCATTCAATCTGAGATGACATAGAAACTTGGCATGACCAGACACAAGTGGAAGCTAAAACGATTCTCCAACATGATAACATTGAGAAGATCAACATAATAACTTCAATGACAAATCTTAATAAGTAATAAAAAGGGACTAAACTAATATACAATAAATGACCAAAAGTATAGACCTGGCATTAACATGAAGCAGATTTACTAAGATTTCATCAAAATTTTCACCTTATCAATCGTTCTTACTCTAAAAATAAAACTCAGGAATAAATCCAATTGTTCAAGTGTAGTGTCACTACTTACTAGGCCAAAGACACCAAAAGCAGAACCTTCATCAACTACAACGATGACGAGAACTTCACCAACTACGGCAACAATGACGCTGACCTTTAAGCTCCTTCACAAACTACTCTGACACCTCTTCACCACTTCTGAGGAGCGAGATTTCACGTAATGATATGCAACGAGACGCAATTATGAGAAGGGAAGGAGCGCCAAGTTGATCGAGTTCGACAGCTATGGAACGATTCACATGTGGTGGCTTCATTGTTTTCGAACTATGGGGCGAAAGGCGAGACATTTTGGGGGAGTGTGTTTCACCGTTCAGACTTTCAAATTTGGGGGGGAGTAAATGAGTGATTTGTGGCTGAACTATGTAATTTCAAACTTTGAGTGTGCTTTAATTTTTAATATGGGTCTACCCACTCGTTTTAATGGGTTTAGTGGGTTCAAGGCCTTTTTAAACCCCCTGAAGTTGTGGACTGAAATTTTAGTGGGCTGAAATGTGGGCTTGGAGGGTTAGAAGGGCCTAAGGCCACTTTGACAGGACTAAAAGGCAATACATCTAAAAATAGTGTTGTCTATGTGTACAAAAAGTAACACTTTTTATATGTTTCCAAAATAAGTGTCGTTTTAAGCAAAACTTCTTGTAGTGTACTCATATAAATATTTTGCATTCGTTATTTTATTAGTTTCATTTTACATTGACATAAAAATTATGTGGAATTGTTTATAATGTCTATGTACTATATTTGTTCCCACATAAAATTTTTGGATCCATCTAATATGCAATATTCTCTCACTAATTTTACTTTCGTTTTTTAATTATATTTTTTAATAAATTATAACATGCTCTAAAATTTAGCCGTATACAATTGGTACATAATATGAGAAAGTTTCAAATTTTTAATAGTTTAACAAAATCATAAATGATTAAAGTGATCCAATTCGAATAATAAATTTCCAATACTTTTTTTATTCTCAAATCTCAAGTACTTTCCATCCTACTTTCAAGTCAATGCATTTGTGGGTCAAAGAGGTTAGCCAATAAAATTGAGTCAGTTGGGATATCCACTTTATGAAAATGATAATAGTCTCTACTCATTCTTAACATCCATAACATCCAATGATTATAGAGTAGGTGACTAAATAGACACATTTTTTAGGTATTAGAATAATATCATGCATATTTAAAGTTCATTGTGTTGTAAATCTACTAAAAAAAAAGAAAAAAATCAAACGACTTGTATAGCGTATAGTTATAAGAATCGGACCGAAAATCGATAAATCAATTACTGATCTGATTTGGTTCTTTGATTCGAACAGCTTACATGTTAACCGATCAAACATGATCAAACCGAATTAACCGAGAGTTGTTTTCGAATTATGGGGCGAAAGGGAGACGATTTGGGGGAGTGTGTTTCACCGTTTCAGACTTTCAAATTTGGGGGGGGAGAGTAAATGAGTGATTTTGTGGGCTGACTATGTAATTTCAAACTTTAAGTGTGCTTTAATTTTTAATATGGGGTGACCCACCGTTTTAATGGGTTTAGTGGGTCAAGGCCTTTTTAAACCCCCTAAGTTGTGGATTGAAATTTTAGTGGGGTTGAAATGGTGGGCTTGGAGGTTAGCCCAAGGGCCTAGGGCCACTTTGACAGGACTAAAAGGCAACACATCTAAAAATAGTGTTGTCTATGTGTATAAAAAGTAACACTTTTTATATGTTTCCAAAATAAGTGTCGTTTTAGGCAAAACTTCTTGTAGTGTACTCATATAAATATTTTGCATTCGTTATTTTATTAGTTTCATCTTACATTGACATAAAAATTATGTGGAATTGTTTATAATGTCTATGTACTATATTTGTTCCCAGGACATAAATTTTTTGGATCCATCTAATATGCAATATTCTCTCACTAATTTTACTTTCATTTTTTAATTATAATTTTTAATAAATTATAACATGCTCAAAATTAGCCTTATACAAGTAGTGTTATCTATGTGTACAAAAAGTAACATTTTTCATATGTTTACAAAAATAAGTGTCGTTTGAGGCAAAACTTCTTGTAGTGTACTCATAAATATTTTGCATTCGTTATTTTATTAGTTTCATCTTACATTGACATAAAAATTATGTGGAATTGTTTATAATGTCTATGTACTATATTTGTTCCCAGGACATAAATTTTTTGGATCCATTGATATGCAATATTCTCTCACTAATTTTACTTTCGTTTTTTAATTATATTTTTTAATAAATTATAACATGCTCTAAAATTTAGCCCATACAATTGGTACATAATATGAGAAAGTTTCAAATTTTTAATAGTTTAACAAAATCATAAATGATTAAAGTGATCCAATTCGAATAATAAATTTCCAATACTTTTTTTATTCTCAAATCTAAGTACTTTCCATCCTACTTTCAAGTCAATGCATTCGGGTCAAACAGGTTAAGCCAACAAATTGAGTTAGTTGGGATATCCACTTTATGAAAGTGATAATAGTCTCTACTCATTCTTAACATCCATAACATCCAATGATTATAGAGTATGTGACTAAATAGACACATTTTTTAGGTATTAGAATAATATCATGCATATTTAAAGTTCATTGTCTTGTAAATCTACTAAAAAAAAAAAAAAAAATCAAACGACTTGTATAGCGTATAGTTATAAGAATCGGACCGAAAATCGATAAATCGATTATTGATCTAATTTGGTTCTTTGATCGAACCTTACATGTTAACCGATCAAATATGATCAAACCCGAATCAAACCGATAGTCAACTAGTGAGATTATGTTGAACTGGCCCATTGAACCATGCATTGAACTGCCTTTGACGCTTAGCTTTGACAAAGCACTGCCTTTGACTGCCAAGGTTTGAACCTGTGCCTACAAGGTGTGAGGAGTGTCTGCTTTCCACTAAGCCAAGCTTGATCTTTGTTATAATAGATGCAAAGAATTATATATATTATATATTTAGCTTAATAAATTTTTTTATAAATTGATTTAATTATAATCAATTTAATTAGTTGAACCAATGATCTAATAACTCAATACTAGAATTAGGTCGAATCTTGGATTGAGTCTGGAACTATGGTAGAGTGTGGCCATACCGCAAGGGCAAAGTTTGAAAGCAGCTAGTGCTGCCTAGTGACCAAGACCAAGAAATCAAAATATTAATCAAACAGTTAGCATGGAAGATTCCACGTCATCACTCCCACAAAGCTTATCCCAATTAGTTCTGATTATTCCAAGCGGTGATAGGTTATATACAGACGTACGGATATTCACATTTATATATCGACGGTGGCCCCTTAAAATTTTTAATTTTTAGTTAATTTCTAATTTTTGTATTTGACTTTTCTAGAAGTTTGAAGCATCGATCAATGCCGTGGGTACCGCGGTTTGATTAAGGTGACTTGTTCACAGTATGGCAATGTTCGTGTCACGGAGGCGAGAGTGGTTGAATGCATTATTAGTTGAAAGCATTAAGCAACAATCTGATATAAACAACAATAATATATATTATTTATTAGTCCTTTGACCGTGTGATATATAGAATGACAATAAAAATAATTTATTAATTATTATTGAAAATCAATAATAATTTATTTAAATATATTTTATAGAAAATTAAGTATATACACTTATTTTGAAAATAAGTTAACAGTTAAATAATTAAATAAATAAACAAATATAAAAGAGTATAGATCTAAAATGAGTCATTCTATTTTATATCTTATTTTGAATATCATATTTATAAGATTGAGAAATCTCAATAGATGACCTTTAATTAACAATAAAAAACCTATTTTATGAAAATTTTGTACCTTTCAATAGTTGAAAATGATGAATAGTTAAATAAAATAAGTGGATATATTTATAATATAATATACCATTATTATGGATGACAATCTGGATTCATGAGAAAGGACATGCCTCCATCTCCTCTCCTATTTGAATTTTGTCTTCATTCCCATCTTCATCTTTGTCATTGTTTTATTCCTATTTCTTGGGATTAACGTGATATGGATTTGTAGTTTTATTAAAATAATTTCAAAAAAATTTGAAAAGTATTTTGATATTCGAAATATAAATATGCATAATACTCATTCATTTTTAGAATATATATTCACTTTCAGCAATTTTAAATTTTAAAATATCTAATAATTTCACATTTTAATAAAACATTAATTTTTTCTTCGAATACTATCCCTAATTAATTTCACATTTTCAAAAAGCATTCCATTTAATATTAATGTGCGTATATTAATTAATATGTAGGGATACATTAGTACATTCACTATAGTTTACTTAATTACCAATATTATTTATTATCTTTTTTTAATATTTTTGTTTGTCCAAAATTGACAAATATTTTGAAAGGAAAGAACTAACAAATACTACTAATACAATATAATTCAAATTAAAATGAAAATACATACATAATGTAAATTCAATAAAGACAATTAAAAAGACAAATGTGTGCTAAGATTTTCTTTTATATATATATAATTTCTATAAATGGGGAATTGTCAGAATAAGAAAGCCTCATTCATTGTCCATATCGTTTAACAAGCCCCCGTCTTCGTGAAGGATAAATGTGTTCTCATTCTCATACTTTTTTTTTCAGGTAATCCCCATGGGTACGCTTTGATGATTTTGAATCATCTAGCCATTTATATATTTTTAGTAAATTAAGATATTTAATTTATAAAAACATAAAATATACTTTCTAATTAATAAAAATAATGAATAAATTTAATTTACAGGATTTCAATTATACCCCATTTCCTTTTGCATCATTTTAGTAAATATTCTCAAAATAAATATTTTTCAAGTTCCTCCATAACCATATACAAAATAAAAACCTCATTCCTTATTTTTTTCAAACACTTATATTTTAAAAAATAAACTAACTAATTATTTTAAATAACTTCAATATATAAGGTTATCAAAATAATGTAAAACATTTTTCACCATGTAGATTTCAACATAAATTGCCCAAATATTAAAAATGATTATTATGAATATTAAAATTATATAAATTAACGATAGCAAACTAATGACATATAATAATTATGATTATAATTTTTTTTTAAAATAAAGTTATAAAATTTGTGGGCTCTAAATTACTCTGAAGCTACACCTATAAAACTCAAAGAAATGTTGAATATTAGTACTATAGATTTAATTAAATGCTGATAAATTTTAAATATATTTAATTTTTATAGTATAATCTTGTTATTAAATACTGATAATTGCCAATGATATTCTAATAATATGTCATAATTACAGGTTTACTTTTTCAAAAAAATAATAATTAACTTCTTAAAAACTATAGGCCCTAAATATTCTCTTAACACTTAAAATTTTTCCTTCATAAGAATATGAAATATTAGTATTATTATATATAGATAGATTATAGATACCTTATTATTATATTAAACTCAATATATTCAATATCACATCATATTTCATCATATCTAGGATGGGATATAGTTCGAAGGATGAACTCAACAATTCCAATAAGATCTTATTCTAGAAAGATAATCCATTATCTGCAATTTCATTCTCGCAAAAACCCGAAAATTATTTGTTAAAAATTGGAGTCGCCACCAAGTTTATTTAAATTGGAAATATGGAAAAACCCGCTTTATTAAAAATTGTTCTTTGAAACCAATTAAGCTTGTCGTATGTGCATAAGGTGAAGATTTTAGTCTTAAGTTTGTGCAAATTATTAATAACCTTTCAAAATATTCATTTTTATATTTTATTTACAACAAAAAATTTAAAAATTGAGGAACACCAAGCCTCACAACTATGTTCAAAATACGTGTTTACAACCGTCACTAAATTAACATTTTTTATTCAAAATACAATATTTCACAAATAAGTAACAAATTTAAACTAAATATATGAAAATGAAAATCTCTTATGAATTATAAATATTTACAAATAAGATAAAAATTTATTTTGATATTTTTACAAAAATAAAATAAAATATAAGAGAGAACATGCTTTTAAAAAAATTGGAATAAGCTGTCACAACTCAGATTCCTAATTCAGTTAACAAGCCGTCCCTAAATTAACTTTTTTATTTGAAATAAAATATTTCCTAAAGAAATGATTATTTAAATTAAATAAAATATCTCATAAAAAAATTTACAAATAAGACAAAAATTACGAAAATTTAATTTTGACTTGACAGATTTCAATCGCGCTTCCTACGTATCTTTCCGTATGGGAATTCAAAGTCACGAGTTTATTATAAACTATTTGTGAGTTGATTAATTTTATTTTTAAAAGGGACTTCAAAATATCAAGTTGACAACTAAAATATTCCGAAACATAACATTAAGCCGTCATCAGTTTTCCTATTTAAAATTACAATTTTACCAATTAACTCAAATACCCTTTTTTAGTAAAACAAAATATCTAAGTACTTATTTTAAACCTAAGATTAATAAAACCTTTTTTTTAAAAAACAAAATTCTAACTTTAACAGAACCAGAAAGTTAAAACTGATAAAGTTAATTCATAAATACACAATTAATTTGAACTAAATACATAAGCATATAAGAGAATTAAACTTAAAAATAAAATTAATTCATAAACACAATTATACAATTAACTTAAGTAAAACACATAAACGTATAAAATAAATAAACTAAAAATGAAGGTCCTAATCACTATTTTCTTTTTATCATTTTTTATTTTTAAAGGCTTTTAATACAAAATTCACCACACATCAAAATAAATAGTTAGATCACTTCTTTAAACCAATTTATTCAATCCCTACTCAAATAATTTAAAATAATTGCTAGGAAAACATATCTAAAATTCTTTTCTTTTAATAAATTAAGATATTCAAGTATTTATTTTGAACCAAACACAATAACTCAAACTCCAACCAAACAAATTCCAAACTAAAAATAAAATAAACACCAATCATATAAATAAACCCAAACCCAATTTCTGATCCAATAAAATAAAAACAAGTTTAACCAAAATAATAATAATAATATTAACAAACAACGCTTCCTAATTAGACTCACATACACTAATACATAGCTCTCTATTTTTTTTACACGCACATACAACACTCCTACTCACTAACAATAATACACTCACACACTCCTAAATTCACCCTCACCCACACAACCCATACGGAATACACACACACATTCATACACAAACTCTCACCTAACACTCTTTCACCGTCACACACACACAAGAATGAGAGAAGACTGAGAGAAGAGAACCAAAGGCCGAGAGAGATGGAAGCCTGATCGCAGGAGGGACGAAGCAGGCTGCCGCGTGGACGAGCTCGTGGTGTGGCTGGCATGCGCGTGAGCCAGCTTGGCGGAGGAAGGGTCGCCCGCACCAGGATCATGCATCAGACAGGCCCCCCCCCGCGATCCACTCCACCTTGACCGACAGCATCATCAGAATTTAAGAAGAGGGGTCGCGATCTAGGCGGAAATTTGAGCGGTCGGAGGCTTTGCTGGTCCGATGGGACTATGCGAGGATTTGCTGGAGATCCTGACAGATAGGAAAAAGGAGCCGAGTAATGGCGCTCACGGTGGTGGTTATGGTGGCTTCGATGGTGGAAGTGGAGGAAAAGGAACTGGCTCAGAAGGCTGGCTTGCGAGGAAGAAGGAGCGACGAGGAGGGTGGTCGCCCCTACATGGACCATAAAATGGCGGCGATGATGGCTGATGACGAGCATAAGTCTGGAAGAGGAGGAGAGGCCGGTGCGGTGGTTGACCACTTGCCGCCTGGAGGCTTCGAGGTGGTTCGAGTTGAGGAAGGGAGAGCTTTTGGCAAGGATGATGGAAGTGGAGACATGGCGGCGAGGAGGAAGAGGATGTGAGGATGATGATGAGACCGCCTGGTGGGGGAACCGGCTTCTCTCCTTTTACTTCTTTTTTTTTTGTTGAATGACAATAATACCACTCCTTCTACCTGTTCTTTTTTTTTGCGCCATATTATTGCTGGATTGTGATTGCTTTCTTTTCAGTGTTTCCTTTGAATGCCGGCTGATTGGTGTATTGTGAAATTTTTGTTTTAAAATTTTCTTGATTCTCTGCTACTATTTTGGTTTTTTTTTTTTTTTTTGAAAAATGGGGATCGTTGTTGTTTTGTGTTCCTTGTTATGGTGGTTTTATGCCTCCCCCAGAAGTTCAGCCCACCCATTCCCCCCTCTCTTCTATGTATCCAGCTCATTCACCGAAGAGAATTTGTCACTTGCAACCAAATGATGATACCCACCACTCAATGGCTTTTCCCCATCCCCATGGCTTCATGAGTCTAGGGAACATGGCCAAGGAAGCCTGTGACTCTTTGTTCTCTTTTGTTGTTTTTCCTTTTTTTATTTTTTGTTGTTTTACAAATAAAATTTAAATCGTGTGTGTGTCTTTTTTTTATTTATTTGTTGTTTTTTTTTATGAATATGAACTCATGGACGAGCAAGTTGTGGGCTTTGGCAAAAAAAGAAATAAAATAAAATGGGCTAGATACACACTGAATGGGCTTAAATTGAATTAAATCCTCATTTTTGTTTTTATTTTATGTAGAATATAACCATAATTATTTTTTGTTTATTTTTTTTAAAAGGACTAAATAAGAAACTATAAAGGAAATTAATCTAAATTATGAATTACGCAAATTTTGGATTTTAATTAAGAAATTGGACAAATTGTTCACAACTTCCCTCTAATCTTTGTCACCAAAAATAATTAATAACAAAGGTTTTATATCATTCTAATGTACACCACTATTTTATGCCTTTGGTATAACTTTTGTACCTGGCTTCAGTGTAATTGGTTGACGATGGTAATAAGGGGCGTTTCCTTAGGATCGACTTCCTTTGGTAAAAAATTGCAATGATTTGCGTGTTTCTCCTTTTTTTCCGGTACAAATCAAACACATGCGCCTTGCGTATGGGATAGGACGCATACGTTGTAAATCAAGAAAAGCAAAACAATTACAGGTACAACATTAACTTAATTCTAATTAGTTAACAGAATATTATAGTGCTTATGGGTTTAAGTTTAATGTTTGATCTGATTTGAATCGATATATTTCTATCCAGTAGTTTGCATAAGAATTTTGGAAGGGTTTAAAAGAAAGGCGGTACAAATATATGATCACTTATAATAGGAAGGAATCCTTAATAGGAATATTCTATAGGTTGTATGGGAGATAAATATCTTATTAGGATGAGATAAATGTAATTTTTTTGTAAATATTTTGAGCCTGAAAACTTTTTCTATCTTAGACTGAGTTGTTATCTTCTCATCTAAATTACACCATGGGTATTTATGTACGATTAAGGTTCTCGAATTTCTTTCACCAATATATATGTAATTCTTTGGGTGAAGAAGAATGAGAGAAGAGAAATGATTAACCATAATTTTAATCCTTCCACCAAAACCCACCTCCATCGACAAGGACATCTAGCAACAAAAGAGTGTTCCAAAGCTACCCCTTCGGCATCGCTGTAGGGGCAGCAAGAAGAAAAGGAACCACAAACCAATTCCCAATTATTGATGAAAAAAGCTGGATTGGTACGTGGAGCGTGATTGTTACTATGTAGCCATTAAAATGAAAAGGAACAATATAAGTTTAAACAAACTTTTAGTTTCTAGTTTAGCTTCAAAAGATGTCAAAGACCTGATTTGAGGAGGAAAGATAGAATTTAAACTCGAGATCAAATTATTCAAAATAGTCAATTAGATGTAAAGAAATATAGTGCTATTTTTAATCAAACACTACGTGTTAATAATCAGTTAGTTAAAATTTTTAACACTTGCAAGTTTTTTTTTAAGCTTTCCGTTCAAATATTGTAAATCAACAATTAATATTGAAAAAACTTTATTTTTATAGTAAACTGACTTAATTCGAATAAGATTAGTCAGAAACTCAGAATAAACTTTTGTACATTAATGATTCAGTAAAAAGACAACGGGAAAAGTTCTGCCTAGTGTAATGAAGAAAGCTTTGAAGGATAATGTAATCATACAAAAAAGCCCAATTAAGTAGAAACACTAACAAAGTTACAATTCATGCCTTCTTGGCTCATGTATGTGGGCCACCTGCTAACAAAATGTATATATATGGGTTTATTTCGCTCATTGAGTAAAGATCGATATTAGCAAATGGGTCTACAATTAATGATAGATTAATACATATCTTAATAAGTTATATAAGGCTGTGAGATTGAAACTCATCTCCATCTTTGTCCCTTAATATTTTATATCTTAGTTTGAAAAAAGAAAAAAAAATTGAAGATCGATATTAGTACACAAGGCCATTAATCACCCTTTTGTTCAGCTGGCTGGAATCACGCAACGGATGGAGTATGGACCTCGTGTTGTCATGTCATGTCTTAATTGGTGCGGTATGGTCTGGTGCTGTCCTAACCAATCAAGATAAAGCTTTTTAATATATTCGCCATTTTGAAAATTGAAAAAAATCATTTCTTTAATGTAAAATTTACTACTTTTAATTTCTTAACAAATATTGTTAGGGCACCTATTAAAAAAGCTCTTACCTTTTACGTTTGGCTAGGGATTGATTAGTATGGGTTAAAGAAAAAAAAGCAATGATATATTCTTTTATTAAATCTTTTCCAAACGTTTTGTTATAAAGTACGATTTGATTATTTTGAGGGAAAATTACATTGATTACTCATAAGGTTAGATGGAATTCATCTAAGCTTTTTCGTATTTGTCAAAGCAACATCGATCTTCACTAAATATATTGTTAAACATGCAATAGAGAAAAGAATATAATATAATGAATTTAAAAAATTAGAGGAAGTCAATATAACAATTTTATAAACTTAAAAATTTCCTAAATAAATTTTATAAATAGAGGGAGATTAGAGTGAATTTAATCGAAGTTTAAGAGAAGTCCATATAATTTAGCTTATTTTTTAAAAGTTATAAGACATGACAAGATTTATATGACAACATATTATTACTCTTAGAAAAAGACCTAGGTATCCATGTTTTCTGTGATCATTTGATCGATTTGGTAGGACCAAAGTTTGATCATTTTTCAAAAGAAAATCCCGGACTGAGAAAGCTTCTATTTTGTAATTAAACTTAGATTTGGGTACCGAAGGGTGTTATCGTGAATTTCCATAATTTTGGTTTGTATTCAAGGGAAATAATATTGTACAATATTTTTGTACTACATAATTATTGCATTGACAAAAAAATTAAACAAAATAGTGGATTCAAGAAAATAAAAAATTAAAATGTGCTCACTGTGTTATTTATTTTTTACTTATATTATAAATATGTTATATAAAAATATTATACACATTATATTTTTGGAGAAAAGTTAATTGGACTCATAAATTATGATATATCGCTTCGACTCACACCTCATTCATTATTGAATAAGGTGTGACCCTATTAAATGGGTCCACTCCCAATCTAATGATTATGATCATTTAATCGAACAGATTCAACACATGATAAATATAAATAACACAATTCATATTTTTGTTGTAATCAATTTGAAAGGGTACGGCAACATGCATGGAATGTGACAAAAAGGTGTAACGAGGCAACCTTCAAGCGGGAACAATGTACAGGAACAGAGGAACTGCATAGGACATATCTTAGGGTGGTTTGTAATGCCAAGCCTATATGCAGGGGATGGACCAGCCTGTATACTCTCTGATGCTTTTCTTCAACATCTTAGTTGCCACCCCTCATGGGACGCATACATTGTAAATCAAGAAAAGCAAAACAAATACAGCGCAACATTAACAAAGACTGTACAAATATATGAACACTTAAGCATGTTGGCCACCGTCCTAGGATAGGAAATAGAGAGATAGTAGAGATGGTGAAGACGGAAACATAAAAAATACTATCTCCGCATCGTGTTTGATTGTGAGGATAAGACATTAAGAACTGCTCCATGTTTTGTTGGAATACGGGACAATACAACAAATATATGATAAATGACATATGTACCCCATCGACCACAATTGACCGACCATTGTCCACGCTGCCGCCATTGACCATGTTGACTACTGGCCGGCCCTTGACCACATTGATCTGCATGACAACGTTGACTAGTGTTGCCTTTTTGTTGAATGTTGACTTCCCTTTGATCGTTGACTTTTTGTAAGGGCGTGACCACCGTCCCAGGTTGCTACCCAAGGGTATTATTGGAAAAAATATTAAATTTGTATCTCCATATCCTGTCTCTATTGTCCTCACTTTGGAGGGACAGAAATATAGAAAATTTTTATCCTTGAGATAGAAAATTTTTCTATCCCCGTATCTCATTTCCACCACCAAGTATCATAGAGGCACAATGTCCCTGGATTTCCGTCCGAAGATAGAAACAGATGGGGCTTTATAATAGGAAGGAATCCTCCTTAATAGGAATATTCAATAGGTTGTATGTGAGATGAATGTCTCATTGGAGTGAGGTAAATATAAGTGCTCTCTAAATTCTAAGATCTTTCTTATCTTAAATTGAGACGCTATCCCTATCGAAATTTTCCTTTATATATAGAGGTAGTTATGTACTATTAAGGTTCTAGAATGTCTTTCGCCAATATATAATTAATTCTTTGGGTAAAAAGAATGAGAGAAGAGAAACGAGTAACCATAATTTTTATTTTGTTATTAGCCCTTGTTTTTAGCTGAATTTTTCTAACTTTAGTTTCCTTATCTTTTTCTTTTTTTAGCCCAGGAAACAATTTTCTAATTTTTCGTAACAATTCCCTTTAACTCATATAACTAGCTGTAGAAATATTCCTAGCTATTACGTAATTTTTTTCTATCAACTTCATATTGGATTCCCTCGTTTGCATGGTGGGTATTGTGGAGTGATGGGTACGTAGTTATTGAAAAGAAAAAGAACAATGAATGTTTAAACAAATTTTTAGTTTCTAGTTTAGCTTCAAAAGATGTCAAAGTGATTTGAGGAGGAAAGATAGACTTTAAACTCGAGATCAAATTATTCAAAATAATCAATTAGATGTAAAGAAATATACTGCTATTTTTAATCAAACACTACATGTTAATATTCAGTCAGTTCAAATTTTTAACACTCGCAAGGTTTTTTTTTTTTTTAATGTTTCCATTCAAATATTGTAAATACAAAATTAATATTGAAAAAGTTTTGTTTTTATAGTAAGCTGACTTAATTGAATACGACTAGTCAGAGTAAACTCTTGTACATTAGTGATTCAGTAAAAAGACAAGGAGAAAAGTTCTGCCTAGTGCAATGAAGGAAGCTTTGAAGGATAATGTAATTGTAAAAAAACACCAATTAAGAGGAAACACCTACAAAGTTACAATTCATGCCTTTCTCGGCTCTTGTATAACAAATATGTATATATACACACATTTGTTTTGCTCATTGAGTAAAGATCGATATTAGCAAGTGAAACGTAGATTAGTGATAGACTCTTATATATTTTTACGAGTTATAGAAGATTGTGAGTTTCAACTTTTATCTCCACCTCTATTTCCTAATATCTTCATTTCACAAAAAAATAAAAAGTAAAGATCGATAAAAAAAAAAAGTAAGGATCGATATTGGTACACCAGGCAATTAATCAGCCTCTTGTTCACCTGCCTGGAATCATATGCAAGGTATGGAGTATGGACCTCATGTAGTCACGTCATGTCTAACCAATCAAGATATACCTTCCTACTTTTTTGAGTTTTTTAAGGAATTAAAAGTAACAGGTTTTTAAGCTTTTTAATGTATTCACCATTTTGAAAATTGGAAAAAAATAATTTCTTTAATGTAAAATTTACTACTTTTAATTTCTTGACAAATATTCTTAAGGCACTCATTAAAATTAAAAAGCTCTTACTTTTTAGGTTTGGCTAGGGATTGAGCAGTATGGGTTAAAAAAAAAGTAATGATATATTCTTTTATTAAATCTTTTACAAATGTTTTATTATACTAAATGAAGTAAATTTTGATTTTTTTTAGGAAAAATTACGTCAACCTCTCATAAGATTAAATGAAATTTACCTTAATTCTCTTCTATTTGTCAAGGCAACACCGATCTCTACTAAAATGTATTGTTAAACGTGCAATAAAGGGGAGAATATAGTACCGTAATGAATTTATAAACTCAGAGAAGGTCAATGTAATAATTTTACAAACTCAAGAATTTTCTAAACAAATTTTATAAATAAAGGGAGATTGAAGTGAATTTAACCAAATTTCAAGAGATATTAATATAATTTATCCTATTTTTTAAAGTTATAAGACATAAATTGCATTCATTTTTTATTGTATTTAATATGCGACAAGAATTATGACAAGATTTATATGACAACATATTAATACTCTTCAGAAAAAGATCTAGATATCCATGTTTTTTGTGGTCATTTGGTCGATTTGGTAAGACCAAAGTTTGATTATTTTTTAAAAGAAAACCCGGACTGACAAAGCTTTTATTTTGTGATCAAACTTAGATTTGGGTACCGACTCAAAGGGTGTTATCGTGAATTTCCATATTTTTTGTTTTGTATTCGAGGGAAATAATATATGTATAATATTTTTATATAACATACTTATAATATTTACAAAAAACTAAACAAAATGGTGGGCTCAAGAAAATAAAAAATAAAAATAGATTTACTGTATTATTCATTTTTTATCTATATTATAAGTATGTTATATAAAAATATTATACACATATCATTTTTCTTGTATTTAATTTGAAAGGGTATGGAAATATGAATGGAACGTGACAACACGTGTAGACGACGCAACCTTCAAGCATGAACAATATCCAGGCCAATTAATTATGTGGTTTGTTGGGTGTTGCAATAGGATTTAAGCTGGAAAGTGTTTTGTGAACAATTTTCAATTTTTAAAAATAATAAACAAAAAAAATTTGTTTGGTTGAGTTTGATTGGGCTGAACCCATCGGTTTAGTATATCGTAAAAAAAAATTTCTGTCAATATATATAATTGAGTGCATATCTTCGAATAAATACTATAACGATATGATAAGTTTTAACATATATATATTTTTAAAAGAGCATACATAATATGGATACATTGGAATAATGGATGGACAAAACATAATGTTGTTTTGACAAAAAAAAGGACACTGATCACTTATTTCTTATTGGCCCACCTGTGTCTTATCTTAAAAAAAATATAGAAGACATGTTGCAACAACCTATGAAAAACATGAAGTATCTTATTATTATTATTATTGAGTGGTTTGGTTGGGTTGGGTTGTGTAGGTTGAAAATTTACAAATCCACAACTCAACTTGACCCATGTTTTTTGGGTTGGGTTGGGCCATAGCCCATGGATTTATGGGTTGGCTCTACCAATAGACACCCCTGAATAAGAAAGCTAGAAACATAAATCATGAAATCATAACATGAGACAAAAGTTTTGCCATTTATATAAAATTATATTCAACAACATATATGTACTTATACAATATTACAAATAAGACATAACAATAACAAAATCAAAATTATAGAACAATTATATATACTTCTTTTCAAAATATTGTCATGTGAATTTGTATAATTGTTTACGAGCCTTATAAAACAAAACAAAAGAAAAGCCTCAAATATTCAAACCTAACATAAAAAGGTTAAGCCCTATAAATCTAAGTTCTAACCAAGCTAAGAGAAGACTTATAACTAAAAAAAAAAACTTTTAAGTTTTAGAAAACGCCACAAACTCAAGGATAATAATTACATCTCACAACATTAAACCCAGGAAAGTTTGGGCAATAAATACAAAATAATAACAGCTATAGCTAGATGTCTAGAGTAATTCATTAAGGTGATGATCATCATAATCTTCATGTTCAGTATCCCCATATCACTACCCAAGCCATCATCTTCATTACCAACATCAAGTCGTTCATCATCATCAATCTCTAAGTCATCTATATCTAAAGAGGCACCAATAATACTCCCACCAATAGCATCCTCCATTACTTGAACATTCATGGGATTATTGTCCGTTGGAACATTGATGTCCAAGTTCTCTTCCTCATTCAATCCTTCACTGTTACATGCATTCTCATCATCATAAGAAAAGATCATCTATGTTCTACCCAATATCTTTTCTAGTTTGCTTCTTATTCTCCAATCTTAAATTAGCCATCACATAAACAACCTTATTCATTGTTTGTTGTTTCAATAGGTTTTTTTTTTCTTCTATGTTTGAACCTAAACGAATAAACAGCTAATTGTAAAAGTGAAGCAAATCATATTTCAATTCTTTAAAAGTTTTATCATCTCAAAGGCACTCCGGTTGCGCTCATGCCAGAAGAACTACAAGTTAAATTCAATATTCTTAAGGCAAAGTTTCAATATGTTATCGATGTTCAAAACCAAAAGACCCCCCCCACCAATTGAGATTAATAGCACTCTATTTTACTACAAAAAAACTTCCTTAAATTATTGAAATCATCAAGCTGAATGTTCGCTAAATGTTAATCTTGGAGATTTCAGTATAATTGCCCACAATCTTGTGTAAACACTCAAATAGCTAGAGCATGAACAACTTCAAGATTAGCTTCAAAGTTAGCAGAATAATGGAATTGGGGGTTGAGATAGTAAGTAGCATACCAATCAAAGAGTGATGAAGTTGCTTGTCCCACCTTTCATCTATGATAATTCCACAGAGTCATATAGCTAATGAATGAAAAATTAAATTAATCAAATTAGTTTTTTTTTTCGAAACTCAAAGTAATAAACAAAGACTATGAAAGTATAAATTAAAATAAATTTAATATTACTTTAATTAAAGATACTTTGTGTGTTCTGTTTAGTGTGATCCATTTCTTCATAAATGAATCCCGGCCCATAGTTGGTTGCTCATCTGAATCAGTCAAAAGAAGCACTTTAATTAGTTGTAATGTTCATTTCAAGCAAAATGCAACACTTTTCCAATACAATCCAAAACCACGTGTTCAACATATTTTCCATCTCTAGTCCTTGCATTTTCGCGAGGACCATTGTTTTGATGTGAACATTGTAATTAATAATTCCTTATCATTAATTACGAAGACAACCCAAAGTTAGATAGGAAGTCGCAAACAATGCTATACCGAGCTTAATTAAACCCTTTGCATTGGTGAAGTGTTAGTTGTATCAATGATAGATGTGTGTTGTAATTTTTCTTTCCTTTGCAATAATTGATCATCTGTTGATAGACCTTAAGCTTCTTATAAAATCTTTTAACATTAACTCATCAGTTCAGTGGACAGCACATGGTATCCAATAAGGCTGTGTTTGATATGTTATAATAGGATGATCGTATAAACTTATACTATACGTTATGCCTTATACGTCGTTGTTGCATATATCGTATTGCATAAGTTTATACATTATAACTCCTTATACGTTAAAATGCTATATAACTTAATACAGCATGAGAAATCCGTATTAGGCCTAATTAGCTTTTACCATATAAGGTTACTTTTATTTTTTAATATTTTATTAAAATAAAATAATTTTTAAATAAATAATAATAAGTAAAAATTTATAAATAAATATTGTTAACAAATAATATATGATATCAATCTAGCTATATACAATAAAAATAAAAAAGTAATTATAATTAATAAATAATAAATAAAATAAAATAATAAATATAAATAAATATTTAAAATAAATAATAAATAATGTGTAATATATAAAAGTAAGGATCAATAATAAAAATGTTTTGAGTTAAAATTTATTATAAATTTAAATTTAAATAATTATAATTAACAATAGATAAAAGAGTTATTTAATATTTATATAATTTATTGAAATAATAAATAATTATAAAATATTGAAATAAATAATAATATTTAAGATAAATTAAATTTTAATTAATAAATATTTAAATAAATATGATATTTAAAAATTATATTTAAATCATTAATAAAATATTTTATTTATTTAATATTTATTTATAATATTAGAATTATAATGTTAAAAGTTTATCAACCTTATACTATCATGTCTATCCTATCAAGACTTATACTATTAGCTCTTATCCTATCCAATATACCAAAGGAGCCCTAAAGCTTCTTTATTTTTCACATCAACAATTTCTCAGTTGCCTTGTAGTTTGCAATATTGATTCTTCACTAACTTCTTGCACAACCTCAAGATGCATCATAAAAATTTTATCTACTGTTTTGGAGATGTGAGATTCATAAACATACTTTGCAAACACTATTCTCCTATGATTAATTGTTGACTAAATAGTTGCATATAGTTATCCTCCTTCTATTAGTCCAACCACCACTCATAATTATGCACCCAGATTTAATCTCATCTATTCAGCTTTGTGCTCTCCAATCTATTCCTTGGTTAAATTCACTTCTCACTTCAAATACTTCACTCTAATTTCATGATAGTCACTTGAATATGATGCTATTTCACAAATTTTGTGATAAATCTTCTCTTTTGCCACATAAAAGATGCTGCATTGTTGTAAAAAAAAAAAAAATCTAGCAATTCGTTGTCATCCATTCCCCCCATATAGTTCTTCTTGAACATTTGATTGACCATAGATTGAGTGGTTTAATTTTCTTTTGAAAATATTACCGTTTGTACCCATTATGGATCCATAACATCCTCATTTTTACTTCTTTCTTCTTCATGCTCTTGAGATTTCTTATTTAATTTCTCTTCCACATTAGTCACAATTGCAAACACCTTTTTTTAAAAAATAAATAAATAAATAACTATCACTAAGTGCAAGACAGCTTTCCCACATCCTTTTGTGTGCCTGCCAAGTATTTCAAATGATAAACCGTAAAACCATATCAGGGGTACTAGCACCAATAGAAGCAATAGACGGTATTATTTAGTGTAAATAACAATAACATCCCTTCAAGTATTGAGATATGACACATAACCCCAATCTTTGTAAAAATGTGCACTCCACCCCACTCCAACAAATCACCGTCAATATGCTAATGCTTTCTAACCACGGTTAGAATCTTTTGTCAATAACAGTCACTTTGGCGGGATGTGTGAATCAATATCAGTATTTGGATGAAGCCAGAGATATAAGCCTTGGCCTAATTCCTACATTTAGATTGATTAATTGATGCATAATGGTTAACTTGGTACATGGGCTTATGGTTGTTGCATGAATCACTACAAGAAAATGTGCATTTTCAAATTTTACAATTAAAGTGTTATTAAAATAATCAAGAAAGGTAATTCAACATAAAGTAACCGTTAAAATACTTATAAACTTTTATTGACAATTAGTACATGTCAAAAATACATCTTTTGGGTATTTTCAATATATACTAATTGTCGATAAGAGTTTATATGTATTTTCAACAGTCACTTATGTCGAAATTACTTTTCTTGACAACATTTTATTGACGAGAATCGTTGAAATGCCGTTAAATACTTATTTTTCTTGTAGTGAATCTGCCACACTGCAGCAAGTTGGGGACTGATGTGCTTGTATTTGAACATCCCCTCGCTCAAATTCATCTAGCATTGTGCTCTATATTAGGTGGATGGATATGCTGCATTATCATGTTTCGATTACATAAATTCCACAAATCCTTATGCATGCCAAAAATGGGTGCTTGCAAAAATGGTGGTCAGTATGTGCGATGTGAATCATCTCACTCTCTTCATATTCTTATCTGCTTCGCAGATTGAAGGAGTAAGGATGATGATAAGCTTGCAGCAGTCAAAATATAATGGTAATCTTTCAGTTTTTTATTTTAATATTTTTTTCAACTGATAACAAGATACAACCATTTATGAGTGGGGTGGACTGCACATTTTGACCAAGATTAGGGTTATTAATTATTATTATTATTATTATTAGGGTAAATACATGAATTAGGCCAAGGTTTGTATCTCTGGGTTCATCCAAATATTGATATTGATTCGCACATCCTGTCAATATGACTATTATTGACAAAAGATTTTAACCATGGTTAGAAAGAGTTAGCATACCGATGATGATTTGCAGGAGTAGGGCAGAGTGCACATTTTTATAAAGATTGGGCCGGGTTATGTGTCATATCTCAATACTTTGAGAGGTGTTATTGTTATTTACCCTATTATTTATCTTCCCAAGTAATAGAAGCCAAATAATTAGCAAAAGAAAGAGAACCAATATTAAAGGATATATTGACACCCACCCACAACCACATTTCACACAAATTAAAAGACATGGAAGTCAGAATTTACACACAGCACAAAAAAGAAAGAAAAATTGTTATTTGTGCTTATTATACGCTGATATCGCGTTGACTTATACTTCATTCATCATTTGAATTGGATTACTCTGAATAGGGCTACATCATCCAATGATAAATGGTGTGAGTTGATATGTGTTTCATAAATAAGTATAAATAACACAACTAAATAGAAAAGCACCTCTTTTGTGTGAATATAATAGAACACAGCATGGGTCAATATCGTAATCAACATGAGAGGGGCCATTAGCTTGGCGGTTCATGACTAAAAATTATATCGGAACGGTGCAACCACAAAGCATATAAGTTCTAAATAAGCCACAGTATCACCAATACATAACTGTTGATAGATTCAAATCAACACATCACAATAAATACACCGTCTAAACTGCTATTCTAGCATTAAAATTCAAGGTACACATGCCAGCGCAATCACATTACTTTAACTCTAATCCCTAACCTTATGAAATATTCAGAGAATATTAAGAAATATGGGCTTAAATATAAAAATCTAATAAATATTTGACATGAATGATGATGAAACACAAGTCAACAACTATATTGAATGGCCCATATACCAGGTCCATCCAAGACGCCATTACCATAGCACCCATTCTGTGTCGGCTAAGAGCTACTCATATCAGAGTATAGTGTAACTATATATTATATATGAAATCAATCCCACGTCCAAAACAAAAATCAAATCAATTCCCCAGTTCTTACGCAGTTTATATGTTACATGGTATTTATTGGGAGGATTATTCTGATTGCAACATGTTGACTTTATATAAATCTATCTATACATACTACAAAGAGGGAGTTCTTATTCCCACTATATGTTAGCACTATTGTTCTCAAACCAGCAAAAAAAAAATAGCACTATTGTTCACCGCCAAATGTCAAGGTCTGAATTTTTTGGACTAAAAAATTTAGAACCATAATAAAGCAATGCTTTGACGGGTCACTTCAATCCTTTCCGAACCCAATATTTTCAATATTTTAAAAATAAATTATTTTGGTTCTTTGAATTTTAAAATGATAGCTACACGTGTAGAACAGGAGCATAAAGTTGATAGCTATCCCCTGTAGCTCTGTTATTTATACACCTGTGTTAACTTCTCAAATTTTTCCCTTGGCACTTCACATGTTTATATATATATATTCTTAGATTTTATTCTTAGATTTTAGTTGCGTCCAACTTTTCTTTTAGGAAATGCCACTGACCTTTAGTATAATCATATTTAACACTTTATTATTTTATAAAATTATTATTGAAGGTCTTTGAAATTTTCTAAAATTATACTGATATTTCTATAAATATTGGTTCATTAATTTAAATAATAAAAATAATATATGATATACATAATTATTAATAATAAAATTATAACATTTGAAATATTTAATATATTGATTGAATAAATATTTTTTTATCACATAGAGAAGAAATTTATAATTATAACTCATGATAAAAAAAAGACAGAGTATTTGAGTCAAAATACATGTCAGGTATTGTTAAAATATTATAGATTTTTTATTAATAATCATGTACATATCGTATGTTATCTTTTTTGTCACTTAGATTAATAAATTAATATTTCTAAAAGAGGTAAGAGACAATTTAATGATTTATTACTTAAGAAAACCTTTTGTTACACTGCTAATATCTAATATAATGAGTATCCATCACATATGTGGAATTAAACTTGAGATATATTAGCAAATGATATTGTTTATTATAAAGAAAATATTTGACCCATGCAAGTAATATTAATTGTAAGTAATTACTGTCTGATTTTGTTTTAAATATTTATATTTGTATATAGGATCATATTAAGATTTGAAGACATTGTGGTTATTTGCAATTGAAAATATGCTTGAGTAATGAAAATATCTTCAAAGGCCTTTGTTGGAATACCATTTATAAGTTCAAAATTTATAACTCAATTCAATAATCTATTTATAAAAAGAAAGAAATAACCAATGAACATAGTAATTATTACGAGTAGTCACCATTTACGTCTCTAACAGTTTATTAAAATTTCGATATAGTTTCAAAGTTTGTTTGTTCTATTTATTTTCAAAACGTAAATAATATTTAAATTATAAATGAAAACTTAACATTTTATGTTTTATTTTGTTCCTTTAACATGATAACATGATATTTTATATATTGTTATCATTTTTTTAACGTAGTTTGACCTATTCATCATTTTTTTGTTTTTGTTTATAATTTGAATTCCGTCTATATGAAAGAACTAGATTGAAACATTTTGAAAATATTAAAGATATAAATAAAATAAAAAAGAGACTAAATTGAAACCTTAATAAAATATGAGAGACATAAATGAAGCTTTACATGAAATATTGTCCTTTATTATATAAATGAACAACAACAAATATACAACAATATTGTCATCAATTGCAGTTTTTTTTTTCTTTTTTTTATATAATGATAAAAACTTAAACCAATCATTGTGACGGGAGCAAGTTCAAAAGTTACAAAGCCAGAATTCACAGATTAAACCATTACAAACAAAGAAACCAGTAAAATTAAAAAAAAAAAAGCAAAACACATAAATCAAACCAACATATCAGTATTAAATACATCATATCAAACTAGCAGAACAACAAAAACAAATACAACGCAGTTAAACCTGCAAATATCCAAAATGCACTTGCAGTTTGTTGTGCTTAGCATCTTAACTTGTTATGCACAGCTTCCAATCATTTTGCAAAAAGCCTTCTAAGTATATGTATGCCATATTTGATAACCGTGAACTTGAACCCAACAAAGTATCAACCTCAAGCAAATGTTATCAATTGCATATCAAGCGGAGTTAGTGATTTTTTTTTTTTTGTGAATGATGGAAAAATCTTTCATATAAAAGGTATTATCATGTCAATCACATTTGCAAAGAAAAGTTGTTTTCAATGTAAGATATAATAAAATGTAGCTCTTTTGTTACTTGGCAAAAGAATTACGCACTTAATTTTTATATGATCACATTATTTTTTTTAAGTGTTTAATGGCCTTCTCTATTTTTAAATTTTATTAATATTAAATTTTTCATATGTATATATCATTTGTGTATATTTATAGCAACACACATTAATATTTTATATATCTATTAATTTAATTTTGATGGACTGATTTTTACATTATTATTCAATTAATTGTTTCCAGTCCAATAGCTTTTCAAATAGTATGTGTGAAATTTAACTATTTTTACTAACTTAACAATAGATGATTGGATGATAATATATAAAAAATTTATGCTATTAACACGTATAAATTAAACTATATATTATGAGATAACGTTCTAACCTAGACGTAGTACGGGTGCACTGTTAGTTTTGTACATACTGAGTATGGTATTCATGATCGACTCGTCAAATTGAATCCATAAATATTTTAATATTTTGAATTTGAACGATATGTTGATTAGTCAAACTTAAGCACCAACTTATATATCGGCTATATTAAGGACGCGTCACTCTCGATGATATATACAAAAAACTTTCAATCAAATAATACATGGCTCAATTTCTATTAATCCAGAGACAAATAATAAGTATCAGACCACGACACAATATCTAGAGAAATTTTTAGGTGTTGTTCAATCCATCTATTAATTTTTTTTTTTTTTTGCCAACTTTGTGAGTCACTCTTATTTCTTTAATTGTACGTGACTTTCTTTTTCATTAAAATTAATCATGAAAGCGAATGAATATGATCAAGGAAATAAAATAAACCCACAAATTTAATATATCAAATAGTGAATGAATTAAAATAAGAAAAATATATATCATGCTCCAAAAACATCTAAGAATTTTTAAAGAATACATAGAAAGCATATTCTCTATAGTTAAGTTTAGAACAGCAACATTTTAACTCTTGGAGAATGTTTGGTCTGGGTAAAAATGGTAGAGAAAACTTTAAGAGCGGAATTTATGTTAAATTATTCACAAGAAATCTCATCTATACAATTTTCTTCCCATTTTTTATTCTTTTACTACTGAACACACCCTTAAAAGAAATACTCTTACATTACAGTTTGTTCAATGTATATTAAATAAATACTTAAATATGTTTTTAGTCTTTATAAATATAAGTCATTTTGATTTTTGATCCCTCTAGATTTTTTTGTTCTGGTTTTGGTCACTCCTTTTTTTCCGTTGTCATGCTTTTAGTCCCTTCTGTATAAAGTTGATGTTAAATGATGATACTTAATTATTTATAAGGATCAGAAGAAGATTTTTGAAATATGGACAAAATAAATTTTTTAATATTTATAACAACTAAATATATATTCAAAAATATTTATTGAGATCAAAATTTGGAATAATAAGGACCAAAAACAAAGAAAATGAAAAAGAAGGCCTAAAACCAAAACAAAGATTTTAGAGGAACCAAAATCAAAATGATATATATATTTATAGGGATGAAAAAATATATTTAAGCCTTAAATAAATATATAATTGCAAAATTATGCCACATTTTCCTATCATTCTTTTTATACATTTGAAGCATAAAAGGCAAGCACAAACCCAATTGTCAATTATAAAATAATAATAATAATAATTTGGTTCCTTCAAAATGAGGCAGGTGGTATGCAAAATTGAGAAATTAATCACCCTTGAAAAAATAACTTGATTGTGTGATTTGTGGTTTCAAGTGAAAGGGGGAAGCATTGAATTGCTAAGGTCAAACGAGCAATACTAGAGAAAAACACCACTTGGTGTGGCGGTTCCATTTGTAGACTAGAGAATGCAAGTTTACGAGTGTATAAATCATTGGTGATGACAAGGGTTGATGAAGAAGACCATAAAGGCTTATATTATAATTTATGTTTTACCTTTTAGAATGTGTTTTGTTAGAAGGTAAAAGTAATTTTTGTATTAAACTTCACATGTAAATTTACATGCAGATTTCATCCATAAAATTTTCCCTTTAACCAAACTCACTCTAATAAAAATGATATCGACCATTTAGATTGTTATGAACTAAGAATGAAAGAAAGAACACAGAGAAATTGAGGAATTTGCATATGCATTCTGTACACTAAATGGTTACAAAGAGGTCTCTATTTATAGACCTGGAAAGTAAACCTAACTATAGAATGAATCAGCTTACAAATACATTATAATCAATAATAATCATATTACAATCAACCTAATTATGTACAAATCTATATAATATCTTTGATATCATGCTAACGTCCCCCTCAAACTCAAGTAAATGATAGCGAGACCAACTTGAGCTTGAAAACCAAGATGAAGCGACGGAATGATTAGCCTTAGTAAATAGGTCATCAGGTTGATCTAGTGTTCCAATGGAGAGGAACCAAAGGGCACTGCAAAGTAGGCATTGGCGAATAAATTGATAATCAATTTCAATGTGTTTAGTGCATTCATGGAAGACATCGTTATTGGCAATTTGAATGGCACTTCGATTATCACAATAAAGATAAGTGCGCAAAAATTGAGGGATTCCCAAATCATCAAGAAGCCAATGTATCCAAAGGAGTTTAGAAGTAGTGTCATGAGGCTCAATACTCAGCCTCAGTTGAACGAGCAATCAAGGTTTGTTTCTTGCTGTCACGAGATGAAAGAATTACCAAGGAAGATATAGTATCCAATAGGGAATGACGATCAGGAGGATCTCCTCTCTAACGCATTAAAGTAAGCTCGGAGGATCAAAAGGGAATGAGTAGAGAAATGAAGCCCATGAAACAACGTTCCTTTGACATGGTAGAGAATGTGCAAGACAACAGGCAAAATGCGTCGATCGTGGAGCGGACATAAATTGACTCACCAAGTGCACAACATAAGTGATAAAGGACGTGTGACCGTCAAATAGATTAGACTCTCGACCAACTATCAATAGAGAGTAGGATTATCAAGCACGGTACCATCCATGGGTGTAAAGTGAACATTGGTCTTAATAGGGGTAGATTCTGTGTGGCTCTCTGGAAGTCCAGCCCAGAGATGAGATTAGAGGCATACTTGGCTTGAGAAAGATAGAGACCAACATTTGACGAAGTAACCTCTAGACCTAGAAAGTAGTTGAGGGCCTACGATCCTTCATTTCAAAGCAATGACTAAGAGAAGCCTTGACATTTGCGAACTCGAAGCATCATCCCCAGTAATTATCATGTCATCAACATAAAGCAACAAAAGTATAGTGCCTTGATCAGTTTCACAAATGAACAAAGCATAGTCATGCAGGTTGGAGGAGAAACCAAGTTGTCCAACAATGGAGCTAAATTTGTCAAACCATGCTCAGTGAGCTTGCTTAACACCATACAAGGCCTTAGAGAAGACAAACCTTATTTGGAAAGCAATTGTAACTCGAGGGTGGCTGTATAGACTTCCTCTTCCAAGTCACCATTGAGGAAAACATTCTTCACATCCATCTAGCTAAGGGTCCATTTACCAGGAGAGCATGAGCATATGTGATACGAGTAACGGGAGCAAAGGTCTTCTTAGAATCAATGTTGTATTCTTAGGTAAAACCCTTAGCAATCAATCTACCCTTGTATCATTCAATAGAACTGTAATAAGTCTTGATCTTGCATATTGCTACATCCCACAAGGGCTTATTGAATAGAGGATCAACCAAGTCCTAGGTATGGGTCTTCTCCAATGTTTGGAGCTCTTCTTACATAGCCTAATACCAATGAGGTTCTATGGAGGCTTCTTTATAAGACCTAGGTTCATGAAGGTGAAGTATTGAAGAGAAACAATGATAATCATGAAGATAAGGAGGTGGATTCATTACCCTAATTAGACGATCAAGGAGTAGACTAGGGACAAGTGAGGATCTATGGCTGGAATTGGGTCATCAAGAACTTCGAAGTATCAGGAAGGGCTGGAAGCACACTAGGAGAACCTGCATCATTGTCACTAGGAAAAAGTCAACAAGGGGTTATTAAAGAATGGGCTCGGAGTGGAAAGAATGGATTTAAAGGAGGACATGGAAGAAAACTTGTGGTGTCCGAGATTAGAGGATGAGAAGTGCGAATTCGTTAAGATGTGGGGTCCAGGATGGAACCCTTATGTTCCGTCCCACCAAGAAAGCAACTAAGGTGAGCACGTGGTTCTAGCTTATTGTATTCATGGGTTGAAGAAGAACAAAGTAGACAACTAAAAACTTTTGAGGGAAATATAGTCTGAGAGGAGTATGATAAAGGCATTCAAAAGGAGAAATGTTACCGAGGACAGAGGATGAGACGATTGATGACATAGACAGCAATAAGGGCTTTACCCCAAGCACGCTTAGGATATGGGGAAGAGATAAGCATAGTACAAGCGAGTCAAGAATGTGATGATGTTTTCTCTAGCATTACCGTTTTGTTGAAAAGTACAAGGGGAAAATTTAGGCAGCTCCCTGCTAACAAGAAAATTTAAAAGTTTTGCGTTCGATATTCCATAGCATTATCTCGACAAAAAATTTTGATTATCTTAGAAAACTAGGATTTGATCATCGTAGCAAAATTAAAGTAAATTTGGGTTAATTCATTATGATTTTTCATTAAGTAAATCCATGTAATCCATGAATAATCATCAATCAATATCACAAAATAGCAAGCCCCTTCCATAGAAGCCCATAGAGGGAGTAGAAGTTGGTCTCCAAACATTTGAATGCAGAGGTCAAAAGGAGAATCAGAAATTGAATCATTTTTATTAAATGATAAAGCCCTTGTTTTGCAGTTTGACATGAAATACAATTAAAAGACTTATTGCAAATAGACCCTAAGACTCCCGTAGAGATGAGAGGTTTCATTTTTCCAAGTGAGGTATGAGCAAAACGTTATGCCATAGTTGGAGGGAAGCAGGAACATAAGCAACACAAAGATTCAAAGGAGGAACATGCAGATTGGTGAACTCAAATAGCCTTCTGACCTTACATCCAGTCCTAATGACTAGTCCGAATTCGTGGATCCTACACATGACAACCAGAGAAAGATAAGTTAATGTCATAACCAAGATCAACTAGCTAACTAACAGAGATGAGATTGAAGTTCAAAAGATGGAGCCCTCATGACTAACGTATATAAGGGATTCACCAGGAATGTGAATAGAGGGTGCAACATTGGTAGTAGACATGGAGGAGAAGGTACGAGATGCAGATGTCATGTGATGGGAGCAAGCAGAATCAAAGTATCATTTATTACCTAAGGTGGTGGCTAAGCTGGTAGAGATATTACTAAGAATGGAAAGAATTTTCTTAAAAAGGGACTCATTTGGGAACAACAATAGTGGCGAGTACAAGTTTGGAGGAGTTGGGACGAGGTTGATACTTACTCTAATCGAACCTAGGTGGATGTGTTGGGTAGTTCTCAATCAAGTGACCTAACAATTTATAGAAACGACATATCAAACTAAGTAATTGGACGCAATGTGTCCCTTTTTCTTGCAAATACGACATTCTATGGTGGGATTGTCTAGAAGAATGTGATCGGTTCAGTGAAAATGGCAAGGGTTTCACTCCTTTTATCAGCTGCAAAAGCCAAGTTTGGTGTAAGTCGAGTAAGTCCCAGTCTTGTTTCTTCAAACTTGATGCGAGGAAAAGCATCTTCAAGTGTAAGAAGATCTTGGTGTAGCAGGATGCTGAACATGTTATCATCAGTGAAAGCAATAGGAACTGAATGAGTCTGGTGAGATCACGATATTCCTCATATTGCTTAGCATCATTGGCATCTTTCAGGGTTGGTTCACAAGAGGTCAACTAATCCTGGATTGATTCTATCTGAGCAACGAAGTCATAAACTACTTAGCCAGGTTTTTGCTTCAGACGATGAATTTCCTTTAGCAACTGATATTGGGATGACAATTCAAAGATAGTGTAATGATTTTTCAAGTGAACCCATACATCTTTGGTGGTGTCAAAATGGCCAAATTGGAGGTGAACGCTAGGAGTGAGGTATTGTCGAACCAAGTGATGATCTGGTGATTCTTTCTATCCTAGTCTTCCAATATCCTAGCAAACTTGTCAATGGTATCTTCATCAGACTTCAAAGGGCACATGCCGACAATATCCTATCTCTAGAGTTTGCAGTCCTTAGAAAACCATGCATAGCTTTAGCCAATGAGTGTAGTTGGAGCCATTGAGAATCACGAGGATAGGTTCAGAGACATCTAATTTGTCCATTGTAGCAGAAACAATGAAAAAATCACAAAAAAATATATTTTAGGAGTGGAATTGCAAAAAAGGGATTGAACTCAAAAATGGAATTAACTCACCAAAAAACCTAGGGAATGAGCATTTGATGTGCCATATCAAGAGCGCCACATTATCATAGGAGAAACACATGGGCATCCCGAGGAGGAGGTCAAGGCATAGTCAACGCGGAGGTAGGTTAGGTCACAAAAGCGAAGCGAGCAAGTCATAGGCATAGGCACAAATCTAGAGATAGCGCATGGCTTTCACATGCCGTGGCTTGAGGGGCACGTGAGAGTGCAAGAGATGCCATACGAGCCTAAGCTTTGGACATGGAGGTCGGTCGGCACAGTGGTTACGATAATGGTGGTGGTGATGTGATCGAAGCTCAGAGACATGGTGGCACAAGGATGGCAACAGAGGCACCAAGGTGGACACACAAAAAGAAAAAATTCTGGACAAAATGGAGGCTGGAAGACTTAACAGAACAAGATCAAGAAACTAAACTCTAGATGCCATGTTATGAACTAAGAATGAAAGAAAAAATACAGAGAGAAATTGACAAATTTGCATATGTATTCTATACACTAAATGGTTACAAAGAGTTCCCCATTTACAGACCAGGGGAGTAAACCTAAATACAGAATGAATCAGCCTACAATAAATCTTCCTCAATAATAGTCAGTTTACAATCAACCTAATTCTGCACAAATCCATATAATATCTCCGACATCATGCTAACATAGATATAACGTAAACAAAGGGTTAGGATGGTGCGATGTGCTAGATCCACTAGGAAGTTAATGACAAATTAATGGAAGGACTTATTAATATAGTTTTAAAGATTAATTGAGAATATTTTAAATTTGGTGGTGGTAGTTTGCAAAAGGATCAAAGTTTAAGGAGGTTTTACTCTTCTCCCAAGTTATATGAACAGATAGATTCCCAAAGATACTACATATGAATCTACAGGATCACCACATTTTCCACAGATAGATTTACCAGTAAATGAATTTAAAACTCCTAATCATCTGTACATGATTACTTGAATATCTCAATGGAAAACAGACTAGTGTACCAATGACACTGCTATTATGCTTAGAGGCCTTGGGGA
The DNA here is from genome assembly GCA_030441495.1 of Dalbergia oliveri. NCBI lineage: Eukaryota > Viridiplantae > Streptophyta > Magnoliopsida > Fabales > Fabaceae > Dalbergia > Dalbergia oliveri. Next base: position 18,056,116 of record JAMLFY010000008.1, read on the forward strand.
ACTGAATGCTGGCAAATTGGACATATACCTTCCACAAGACGAAGTTCAATCTCTAAATATATATTGCATGGCAGATTACAGGAATTTTAGATTAATAATTATGATTATGGTACAAATGGGAGAAAGGAAGGTGGTAGTGGTAGATCTTTATGATACAGGCTTGGCATTGGGAACATCATCAAGAATGAAAGGTCCAAGTTTACCAGCCCTGAATAAAGTAAGAAGCTTCCTGGATACCATCAACCGTGCTTCTGATGCCTTGTGAGGGATTTTCATCGCCTTCTGCAGTGCACCAAACTGCAGGTCAATGAGGCCCTCTAACTCATTCTCATCTTCTACGTTGCCATTGAATTCTGTCAGTGTTAAATAGAGTGCACGCTGAACTTCCATTACAAGGTCCTATGATGGAGTAGGGATAAGATAAAGTCAAAAGCAAACAAGAAAATAATGACAGCATAGCATTTCATGTTGATAAGTCTTCAGTCCAATCATAACACAGAATGCAATATCAAATGCCAGAAATGTAATTCAATAAACCTTTATTTGTAACCTGAAAAGGAAGAGACGGCCAATCATTCTAAATACAAATCAAATTATTTGCTTTTGCAGATAAAATTAAGAATAGGAATCATGAGCATCTCTTAGTTTCAACGACACCGTATTCATTGGTCATCAGTAGACATCCCCAAGACAGGTAACAAAAGTACAACAAAGCACGTGTGGTATGAAAGGTTTCTTGCAACTAGTAAAAGCTCTAAATTGCTTTTCAAATTGGCAGCAGCATCAGATGGTTCACCGATCATGTAATAAAACATTTTAGTTTCAACACTATCAGAGGATTTAAGTTAAACCCCGCAAAGTAATAACCTAACATCACTCAGGGCCAAAACAATAAATGATGAAACAATTCAGGATTAGACATCTTATTCCACACTTGGAAAGTGTGATAGAATTTGGACTTCATTGAACAAGGTGTAAAATTTCCAGGATTAGAAGTTAAATGCATCATATTCTTCCATTGTACATAGAAGAAAAACTACAGGAAAAAGCTGCTTATTACCTCAACATAGACCAAGTCAGATCTATTTGGTAGAACTCTTCTCTTTGACTTTAGATTTTTCAGATTATAATCAGGTTTTTCCACAGCATCATATTCAATCCCATCTATTCTCCTGTTATTAAGGTGCCTCCAGTGAAGTGCAGTCCCCCGGGTATTCAAAACTGCCAGTAAGTACTGGGCAATACGCTCCTCACCGACCACTGAATCTTTAACAGACCCTATCAATGCAACAAATTTAGATGAAAAAACTAGACCGGGACATGTGTTACAAAGGATATCAGAAACCCAACAGATGTGATGTAGATGCGCCACCCAGAGCCCATTCATGGCAATTTGCATACCTCATGCTCAAGAAGAAGCTCATGTGGGGACGACTCTGGGCAAATGAGGTAATAATAATGTAAGATGTGGAAAAAAATTAAGAACAAACTAATCTGTTCTGAGACTGCTAGAGATGGTTGATTGTTTATTTTCTTTAAAAGAAAAAATACAGCACAAATTCTGCCACATTCAAGACAATGCAATTCAAGATCATCCAAGATACATTAGGACAAAAGAAAAAGATCATCATAGTCGCTAAATATACAAGGACCTCTTCAATCACCAATAGTGAATAGAAACTTCATAATTTTGTTTTCTGTTTAAAAACCCCCATCCCAAATTGACCTTATAACAGTTTGTTTGACCTGAAGTTACATTCAATAATACCTAATTACATTCAAGAATAATAATAATGCCTATTCATGAGTCCATGGAAGAGGTTCTAAACAGGCTTTGAACTTTGGAGAAATCTATGAATCAAACATATGGGGTTGAAATAAATGCATTTCCAGAACTACTTACTTTATAGCCGACAAAGTCCTGCATTTCCACACTAGAGATTATTGATTTTTTTTCACAAAAATTTAAAAAAAAATACAGGACAATCTGCCTCATTCAAGTCAATGAAATTCAAGATCATCCAAGATACATTAGGATAAAAAAAATCATCATAGTCAGTAAATGCAGAAGATCCATGGAAGAGGTTCCAAACAAACAGGCTTTGACTCAAACATGAGGTTGAAATAAATGCATTTCCAGAGCTACTTACTTATAGCAGACAACGTCCTGCATTGATATTATGACTTGTCAAATTTCATCAATAAAAATGGCAATAAAAAGTTTTAGAAAAGATAACTTTAAATGATTTAGTACCTGCAAGAGCCAGCTTTAACCCCGTCTCTATGTCTGATATGCTCGGAACCAGCACCCCTGGGGTATCTAGGACATATATGCTGGGTTTGTTTGCTATCTGAAACATCAAGAGCCAGAGCTTAACTATGAGAACCATCACCCTCATAGTAGAAAGACATGGCAGAGCAATAATAGAAATCTAAATAGAGGAGAAGGAAGGAATGAGCATTGTCTTTATCGCATTACAAGAACAGATAGAACTGCCACCAATAAAGGTATTTCTTTCTCTCTTTCCCAACTTTTCCCTTTTGCAAACAAGATTTCACTAAATCAATGATTACAAACTATCAGCATTCAGGATGGACTTGAATATTATCTCAGAAGTATATCCCTAAATAAAAGAAAATTACGAACTGTTTCTGAAACAATGACATATATTATACAAGTTATAAACCAAAAACAAATAGCTTGACTGTCAGTACAGAAACCCCACAACAATAAACCCTGGGATTCAAAATTCATAAAACCAACAGAAATTCAAATCTGTGGTGAAATTTTATAAGTCATACTGCGTGAGTGTGAGTATGTTTAACGAGGAGAGTGAGATTTAAAGACAGAAAAAATTACAGAAACAAAATCACAAGACCTTGAATCCAGCAATGTCTTGAGTAACACCAGGTAGTGGACCCACAGCAGCTCGCTTTGTTTTCTCCTCCACTAGAAACCAAACCCAACCATCATCAAAAGCAAACCCAAAACCAAAATTACTAGCAATAAAAAAAAATCATTCAGAACGCACTATTTTGAGAATTTAACATGTGCCAACACAGCGTGTTTGGATTTTTATATCAGAATCAATTCTTGCTTCTAGAAATGATTCCAGGAGAAGTGACAGTTTCTTGCTTTCTATCAGAGTCACTTTTAAAAAAATTACCAAACATAAATCATTTACTCTAAAATCAATTCTAGTATTCTACCTATGATCAATTATACGAACATAGAACCAAACACACAGTAATACGTTACTAATTCAACTACTAAGCCTGCCTTATCCCACTAGATGTAATCGATGCCACAGTGCACAATACATTACTAATTAAGCTCAAAAAATTCAAATGCTCATCATTCATTTAATTTTAAATGTTACAATTCAATTCAATTGCTAAGAAAGCGAAAAAAGAAAAATAAAAAATAAAAATTGTACTACCAGGGAAGCGAGAGTGGGCAATTTGATGAATGGAGTTAATGAGAGCAGACTTGCCAACATTAGGAACACCAACCACCATAACCAGCAGAGTAGGCTCCCTCGAGATCACTTCCTTCAGCTTCAACTCCACAAGTTCCAGAAGCTTCTTAACGGAGCTCTTGCTATGCGCATTTATTGGGATGCAATCTTGCTTGCACCCCTCAAAATAATCCACCCATTTCTGCACAAATTAAATAACAATAATAATTACAAACTCAATTAATATTCATACATGATATTTTATTTATTTATTTATTTATTTATTTATTTATGCTATGTTAATAAAAGGGGGGGAATTGTGGGTGGTTAGTTAGGTTACGTGCATGATGTTGGGGTTGGCGAGGTCTTTCTTGTTGAGGGCGACGACGCGTCGTTTACTGCCGGAGAGGTGAGGCTGGAGGTCGGGGTTGGCGGAGGACAAGGGGATGCGCGCGTCGCGGACTTCGATCACGAGGTCCGACAGCTTGAGGCGGTTGCGGATGGCGCGCGTGGCGGCTGCCATGTGTCCAGGGAACCAGTTGATGGCTCCTCCGCCGGCATTGAATCCCATCTCTCCTAAGCGCTTCAGCCCCGCCATCGAGGTCGCTCCGTTTTATTTTACTTTTTTTCCTTTCAGGTGGGTAGTGAGTGAGTGAGTGGTGGCTGCTTCAACTCCCAAGCTTGGAAGAAGGAAGGAAGGAAGGAAAGAAGGGAAGAACGAAATGTGAGTGGAAGTGGGTTTAGAATTTGGGCTGATTAAAGCCCAATGGCCCACTACAAAATCTGACCCAAAAACATGGCAACAAAAGCGTGTTACTTAGACCAAAACATAAAAAAAAAAGGTTAGAGTGTTTGGAAAGTGTTTTACAGAAAAATTTTCACTTTTTGAAAACCAAAAACAAAGAAAACTTGTTTGGTTAGTTATTTTTTTTAGATTAATTTAAAAAAAAATAAGTTTTATGTTTTAAAAGTAAAAATTAAAAAATAGGTTAAAGATATTTTTGGAATTATATTTTTTAAAATAAAAAAAATGAGATGACACAATTATAATTAGTTAGTTTTATTAATTGTTACCTAAAACAGTTTTCAAAATATTGTTTTTAAAACAGTTTTTAAAAACACAAAAACAAAAACAATTTCAAACAACCCGTTACCTCTCACGATTGAAGACATGAGCCACGACCCAAAACAAAATAAAGAAGCCCTGAGGCCTATTCTCGTAAACTAAGATCTTCCAATGTTCATCGCGCGGATAAGATGACTTTGGATGAATATTTCAAAGAGATTGGGCTGTCAGTACTATCGCTGTCAGATTTGTCAAGGATGTATTTACAGGTTGAGTGTCTTAAATTTCTAGTTTGTTCTAGCCGATCCAACTTGTGGATTATAATCACATGGTTCATGGTTGTGTATATTCTCCTTGTTATACCTATTTCCTTAGCAATGATTCGTGACAATAAAAAGAACAATAGCTTGGAATGATAAAAAAAAAAAAAGGTTCACGCAATGACTACCTATTGCCGTGAAGCGTGAATATCATTTCGGGGGGTCTTAGAGCTATCAAAACTACCGTAACTATGTAGTTGCAACTAAAGATAAATAATACTACCTAACTATTGTTTTGAAGGAACCAACCATCCAAAACGAGCATGACTCTAAATTGTTCAAATTGAGATTCGGAGATTGGAAATTATTTAAGGGTCGCAATGGGACAGAGGCAGTAGATTTTCAAGCCGCATTCGTACTGTGACAAGTTAACTATTCTGCCCTGAACTCAAATGGGGATTTGTCATTGTCACCCCAAAAAAATGGGGATTTGTCATCATCCAATCCATGACCGGATGATTCCATACTAAATTCAACAGTGGTGCTATTCGGCAGGAGCTAAAGGAAGAATGCACCCAGCTGAAATGTTATTATAAGTTGATAATGGATGTTGCCCTGTGTGTGATGGAAATTATGGCAGGGATAAAGAATAAAGAAGTTTCCATGTTTTTTATTAGTTTATCATGAGGTGTTTATTGTCAAGAACAATGCCTAATCTCTTTCAAGGTATAGAAATCATTGAAATAAATGATATTTTCACTTTTAATAAAGTCTTTTCATATATACGATCATAAATCAAATTAATGGCATCATGTTTAAAGAATTCAAATATCAACTCCGATACTTTATTGGTAAAAAGAAACAACCACACTTTATCAAAAATAAATAAATAAATATTCATAAAGTTGTCAAAATGGGTCAAACCAAATAACCCAAAAGACATGAGGGTTGGGTTGACAAAATAGGAGAAAAAATGAAAATTAGTCCGATTTGGCCTTCAGAATACACCCAACCCGATGGCTTGAACATTAACTTTTTATTAAATAATAAATTACATATATTAGCTATAACTATTTGAATTTAAACTTTTTAATCTATTTTTTACTTTAAAAAAATAATTTTTATTTATCACTCTCACAAATAAAGTAAGAACAATAACAATATTTACTAATAGTTTATTTTTTAATCCATTTTAATAAAATATATAATATTTTTCATTGACATTTTATGAACTATACAATTAAAAAAAATGAATAAGAACAAAATTTTGGCCCATAGACCAACCAATGGCCTGAATAATTTGGGCCATCACTTTTTTGGCTTTAAACTAACATGGCCCAAAGTGGGTAACCCAAAACCCAATCCAATGTGGGTTGGTCAAAATGGGTGTCCGCCTGCCTATTTGACAGCTTTATTCGTTTGAATTGCTGTATCCACATTGTTGATACTAATTACTTTTCCAACTGATACCAGCAAGGAAATGACTTGTTTTTATTTTATCTTTTTCGATTTTTGTTCTGAAACACCATAAGTTAAAAAATATAAAAATAAAATACATGTTTCTTAAATTTCAATCTCATTTTTTTTGGTTTTTCCCTTCTTCTTCATTTTATTTTATTCTCCCTTTCTCTTTTATGATATTAAAAAAATTAAAAATGAAAAAACAATATTTTAATACAAAAATATAACAAAACTGTTTTTTTTATCTTTTTTAATCAAATGATATAAGCCTATTAAAAGTGATACAAAGGTAAACAAAATAAATAAATAAATAAATATTGAAAGAAAAACAATTAAAAAAACAAAATAAAACTTAAAAGGAGAGACAAAGTGAGATAGTTGTGCAGCAATCGATTAGTCACCCTGCTTAGGAGTTGCATCGCCACCCTCTGATGCTGGTCTCGTATACGATATCACTTCCTCAGCTTCTAGAGAGTTTCTTCTGTGAACACAAGTCTTTGGACAAATTACAATAGTCATTATTAAGGTTAATAAATATTACACTTACTTTTTTTTATTTTAAAATTATATCTAACTCTCTTACTTATTTATGCCCTTAAGTGCTTTCTAATTCTATAGAAAGCCTTTCACCTCCTCATCTTCCCTCAGTATATCCAGTTTCCTGGGCTATGTTATCTGCTACCACCGCCTCCTAACAACCAGCCACAACAACCAAATCATTCATTCCTAACCTCTCTGACTTAGCGGAGTCCTCTCATCCTTCAATGCCTTTAAGATTGATGGGATGATAGCTCTTATCTACAGAGAAGCGAGAGCCATTGTTGGAGAATGAGGACGGAAAAGAAGAAGAGAGAGAGGGGACCCGACGGCGACGTGGTTGGGGCAAAGGTTCAGACATAACAGTGCTTTGGGAAGGAATACCCAACAACCTTGTTTCTTCACCTCTCCTATTGTTGTTGTCATGTATCTTCAACAGTACTACTTCTTTATGGGCAGATCGAGGATGAAGAAGAACAAGAAAATGGATTTTAGTTAGTATTCTCTTACTATCAAACAAGATTTCCAATCTATTTGCTAATTCTCGCCCCCCTCTCCACCCTCATCCCAGGTTTCTTCTCTCTTTTTATCCACTAATATTTTTGTTACAAAAAATAAAATAAAATGAAAAGCTTGATGGAAAATGGGGTGCGTAGCATCGCTTGAGAAGAAGGAGAATGGGATAGAGTAGGGAAGATAGGGGTAAATTGGATATTATAAAAGATTATTTTAACAATTATAAAATATATTTATTTAGGGGTTATAAGTGTAATTTTAATATTTAGAGAGAGTAAATGTAATATCAATTGATCTTAGAAAAATTTATTATAATTTGTCTTAAGTTTATTATCTCCTTTTTATACATACTTCCAATTAAAAATGGGTTTCGCTAATTTATATAAGATGCATCCTCTTATTAGTGGTTCTATCAACTTCATTGTGAGTATGAATAACAATGAGTTGATAAATGTAACTTGTGCTCATCTAAAAATTTTCCAAACTTTCATCTTAGCTTGTCACTTGTGGCCTCCATAATAAAAAAATAGATGTATAGACGAAAAAAAAAATCCTCTTATATGAAAATTTTATATAATCATATGATGTGTGAATTTTACTATTAATTATCGAATAAACCTTACTTACACACTATTAATTAACAAAATAAACGTTACTTATAACATGACATGGTCTCACAAAATATAATCAATAGTATAAGTTTACACATAACATAGTCCCGTGGAAACTCCAAATGAAATGATCTTTTGCCACGAAAAGAGCATAAAGGTGCAAACAAGTGAAGCGTAGCATAGCTTTGACTCAGTTATTTTACTCATATCTAGGCAAGGCCATATGCTTATACCTTTTCAAGTTGAGCATGAAAAAGATTTCTTTTTAACACCATTCAAGTTAACATATCAACTTTTGTAGGTTATTATCAGCATTTCACCTTTTAATATTTTAATACAATAAATGAGATGTAAAATAACAAATAATATGAAATAATTTTTGTTATGTTAAAAGCATCTAAATTTTTTTCTATATTTTTATAAGCTTTTTCTTATTACCTAATTTACAATTTCTGTATGCCTGTATAATTTTAATAGAGAATAGTAGTAAGTCATCAATAAACGCATTAAAAAAGGTCTTTGTTAAGGCTTTTCTGTTATGTTTTGACCTTAATGTTTGTCTCGGAATTTTTTTAAAATAATTTAATAATTTAAATTTTGTATACAATAAAAAAATTGAAATTTATTTTTTTAAGGAGCTACTTTTTTAGCTTCTTAAAAAAAAACTGAAGACAGATTATTTACAAAATTCTAATTATTTTTAAAAATTTATTGAAACATGTAAAATGTGCTGAAAATGTGATTTTTTCCCCTAAAACAAATTTAAAACAAGCCCTCCCTAAACTCTCCTCTTCTTAGAATTAATCTATTGAATTAGATTTTTTAAATACAGAAAATAATTGACAGTTTTGACTTCACCTTTTATAATATGAAATATAAACCCCCATGTGAACGACTTGAATGCCTATTTGATTCATATTTTAAATATTTTAGAACTAATTTTCGTAAGAGAGTAAAATAGTTTTATGTTACCAATTAATAGAATTTAATCTAAATAATAAATTATATATTTTTTTAGGGAAAAATATATAAAATAATTGCTCACTATCATAATCACTCACCATAGTTTATTATTTTGATAAAACTATATTAACTGATAGTGTATAAAAATAGAAATCTAAAAACAAACATTTCGGTATTAAAAAGAAAAAAAACTATACTCTTGGTCTATCAATACTACCTCCCATTTATCAATAGAATAATACTAAATGGTACATTTTTTTCACAAAAAATAAAGTATGCATATATATATGGAATTAGGTTCTGTTTCCTTTTTTTTTTAAACCCGAATTACATTATGTTTTTTAATTAAGTTAAATTACATTTAGAAGTTTTATCTTCTATGTATAGTCATAGAAGATCCTGATTGGTCAATTGGTCAAAACTATTTTGTATCAGTTTTTAGTAAACTTTGCTTCTTACTACTTAAATAGTGCTACTCTTTTTTTATTCATATAAATGGTGCTACTCTTGTCATTATTAATTCTTTTACAATTTGACCCATAAATATTTCACAAGATTTTCATTTCTATATATATATATATATATATATATATATGCATGTTCGGTTCCCCCACAAATCTTGACCTGATTTTCAGCATTTCCCCAGTCAGACAAATCCCCACCGTTCGATCAGTTGACTCAGTATGCAAAACTGACGGTTCATAACACTTCGTGTCGCTGACCCAACGAACGTGGCCTACCGATTTGAATTCAAAATCAACAGAAAAGTAACGTTACGATTCCGTACCTTAGGTTCGGAACCCGCAGCTAACCCCACACCACGGTTCCCCTTCACTATTATCCGAACCAGAGCAAAAACCGCACCAGAAGCCAAAACACACTGTCCCATCCCAAAACAATAGTGTTCCTATAATCTCACTTGTTCCCAAGGTTCCTTGGTTCTTTTGCTGAAGACCCACATCAAAAAGTTCCCTTTTTTGTTTTGTTCTCTCCTCTGGTTCTTCAACTTTGGTATCTACTGCGTTTCTTGAATAAAAATGCTATCTTGGGCTATGTCTTAATTTTGCTTCTGTGATCATTTTCTTCATTTGTCATTATCTGAGTCTTTTTTATGCTTTGCATGAAAAACACTGTAGGAACCAACATTCTTTGTTTCTCTTGAAGAAGAAAAACAAAGAAGAAAACAAAAAAAATGGAGAATTGCTTGAGAAGTGGGGTTCATGATTTCAACATGGCTTCAAGAAAAGCTGAAGAAGCAGGTTAGTTTTCTTTTTGAGTCATTTTCTTATCTGCGTTTTGTTCACAATATTTCTGTTGGTTTTGTGTTCCAAGTTGCATGCTTGTTATATGCGTTGGTGGCAGTGAAGTCCCCCCCCCCCCGTTTTTTTGTTTTTATTTCTTGTGTTTTTATTTTTTTTTCCTGTGCTATTGATTTTTCATCTGAGAATATCTTATGAAAACTTGTGCGCAGCTTGGAGGCGCTATGAGGCAACTCAGTGGCTAGAAAGCCAGGTGGGTCCTCTTGGCATATCCAAACAGCCCTCAGAGAGAGAACTGATTTCTTGCTTGAGAAACGGTCTCATTCTTTGCAAAGCCATCAACAAGATTTATCCAGGAGCAGTGCCGAAGGTAATCTCAATTCCATAAAACATTCTTGCATCTAAAATTTTTAATACCATATTCAATGATTGATTGATGTGTATAAATGAAAGGTGTTCAAATTGGGAACTTTGTGTTGCACTATTTTTATTTATTTCATTCTCTCTTTTTATCACCTTAAATGTTTAGCTTATGCTGCTTTTGGATGTGGTGTTTTTGAAGGTTGTGGATAATCAAGTGGTTTCACAATCACTTACCTGGGATTCCCAGCCTTTGCCTGCCTACCAGTACTTTGAAAATGTCCGGAACTTTCTGGTTGCAGCAGAAGAACTAAAGCTTCCAGCTTTCGAAGCTTCTGATCTTGAAAGGGTAAGTTATTTAATAGATTATGTATCTTGCATATGCATGTGTCCTAATCCCACTGTGCAAATTGCGTTGCTTATATGTAATTTTGCATACACCTTCTTGGTTCAAGCTTTTGGTTATAGATGAGTATGTGTGAACATTATTGTATTGGCTATTTGTGTTCAGGATAGTGTAGAGATGGGGTCAGCATCAAAAGTTGTTGATTGCATTCTATCACTAAAGGCATTTCAAGAGTTGAAGCATATGAGCAATGAGAATGGATCCAATAAACACGCAAGGTCTCCTTTATTTATGCAGTCAGCCAGTAGAATCCATTCAAGAGCCGCAGCTGCATTCCCTCCGATGCCTGTAGGCGATTGGATTTGTCTGCCACATTGGAAAAAGCACCTCCTGTTGAGAGTAGTTTTCAGAAACGAGAAGGTTCAATCACTCAATCTTGCTCATTTACTTGTATCCAATTTGCTTCTGTGAGCTGATGATTAGCTTCATAGGATAATGTTAATCGGCAGAGTTTGCTTAAAGAGCTGAAATATTATTTTTTCTTCTTGTATATGTCACAAGCTAATTTACTTTTAACCCCTTGACTGAAAATGCCGTAAAAATGCAACATATGGTCATTCATCTCTTAATGTTAGAAAAGAAAGAAATTATCATTTTCTACTCGATGACACAAAGAAAATATATTTTGTTTCGGTTGCAAGTGATCAAAAAGTTGTTATTAGAATATGCATTCATACTTTGATATGCTGTCCTTTATTCTCAACTTCATTTGGATGATTTATTCTTTCTACTAACTTTATGGGATGCAGCAGAAATGGTAGACTCACTTGTGAAGCTACTGGTTGATCGCATCCTTGATGCCAAAGAAAATATTGATGGAAACTTTGTTGCTTCTCTTCATAATGACCACCTGGTAATGATAAGTTCTAATCATGCAAATACGTGGCTTCAATTAAAATTATTGCGTATTGGTTGACAGTTGAGTGTTTTGTCTCCCTCCTAATTAGCTAGTATTCACTGCAGGATCCAATAAAGCTATTTAATCAGATCATGACAAGTTGTGGCGAGAAGCTAACAATGAAGTCCCCTGAGGTTAGTTTGAGATGATCAAATGTGAGCCTTTTGTATGTTTTGTTTGTATTTTCTAATACTAAAAAAATTCTTTTCAAACCTTCATGCAGCAGATTTTGTGAGATTAACTTAAATAATTGAAAACAATCATCCTTGGTTTTAATTCTTTGGCTGAAGGATACCCTAGGCCATCAAAGTTATAAAACTCGAGATATATGCCTACACCCTGCCTCAAAAACCTTAACACTTGCTTTTTCCATTATGACAAAACAATTTAAATATTTTGAAAAAAATGATTTCATGCATTATTTGTCAATATTTTCTTTCTCTGCCAAAGCTTTTGCAATGATATTTAACTGAAGGTCTGCTTGACCAAACACAGTTGCCATTGCCGCTAAAGGATTCTGTAAAAGAAAGAAGTATCTCACTTCCACAATCCACTTCCACAGCCACACTATCTGATGCTTCATCTGCGCCTGAAAATTCAAAGGTACTTTTTTTTTATGGAATAATATTTGCTATATAATGGTAGATACATAGAAATTTCAATATATATATATATATATATATTTGCTTTGAGTAAAGGAGCTGCATGCTTGTATTAGTTTGACATGTTAATATGCTCTCCCTAATATTTTGCTACTCTGAAAATCAAAGATGACTTATAATTAAATTCTTTTTCGCTTTAAAATGCAATATTTTTGTTTGTTACCACATTTAGATAATTGATATTATTACTGATTCAATATAAAATTTCTAAATTCGTATTCTGACATGGGCATTGTGCATCTCACAGTGTTGCAGGGGTTGCACCGGAAAGTGCACTTGCAATCAAAAGCATCTCTTAGCGATGCAAGAAAAAGAACTTCAGGTAGACATTTGTGCAGCTTGTTTGCATACCTTTAACTGATGAATTATTTGTGGTTTAGTTAGAAGTTATACTATGTTCAGTTGAGGAGGGGAAAAAACAATTTAACAGACAGAGAAAAGTAACCAATCTTTTTTAAAATAAAACTCGGACCTTACTTAACATCATACTCCTGTGTAAATTACTATTTTGTCAATAAGTTTTTGGGAGAGGGCCAGCAGATTTAGCCCTGACTAAATCCAGTTCTGGTATAGTAACTTATCTTGCAAGAAATTAAAAGCAATAGTAGGTAATATTGATAGTGATCATCATAGCACAATAGTATATACTTCAGTATTGTATATGCACTGTGCACGTTCTCCTATTTGATGTATGATTTTCTGTTCCCACTAGAGGAGGATAGTATAGCATATAAAGTATGGCACAACCTACTACAGAGGTCTGTTGCATTCACTGATATGATGCTTGTAAAATCATGCATTTTATCAGGATCTCAAGGCTTTGAAGTTGAAAATCAAGAATGAGTTTGAACAGATGCAGTTGCACGTTCAGAGATTTTTTAACAATATCGGTATGAATAGCTGTTAACTTTACAACTTTCTTATATTTTACATCATTGTTGACAAAGTAAGAAATAGTTGTTTTTCTTTCTTTGCTTTGATTGGTTATACCTCTCAGTTTTAAAAGGGATGTCATGTTGTTCAAGTAAATGAAACGGGCTCAAACCGGCTATATATGCCTGTGATTTTAAGTTTAATCTTTCAATTGTTGAGCTTTTAAGGTGGGTAGATATCTCTCTCTAAGGAATAAGAAGAGAATAAGTGAAAAATTAATAAGGATGAGGTGCAAGAAATGTCTTGGTGTTACCTGTTTATGTAATGACATATTGCCTTTGAAAACTGCATTGATAGTCTACTGATGTATTATTTCATGAATTCAGGATGTCAAGTACAGGAGATGTCAAGCAAAGCTCTTGGATATCAGAGACTAGTAGAAGAGAATAGGAAACTATACAACATGGTTCAAGATTTGAAAGGTTGATTGACTGAGTTTTAATTATATCTAATTTTACAGGTCAATTTCTTTTTATATACTTATGGCCTCTAAATTAATTTTTTCCAACTTTTCAAATTCAAAACTCAGGTAATATTCGAGTTTACTGCAGAATCAGGCCCTTGTTCCGTGCTGAATCCAAGAATGTTGTTGATTTCATTGGGGAGGATGGTTCCCTGTTCATTTTAGATCCATCTAAAACACTAAAAGATGGAAGGAAACTTTTTCAGTTTAATAGGGTTTTTGGTCCAACAGCTGGCCAAGGTAGAGTTCCACAAGCTAATCATACAGAATTTGTTCAACTATTTGACTACATTTTTCTGTCTTTCCATCATGATGTTGAAATTTACTATTTTGTATTCAGATGAAGTTTTTAAGGACACTCAACCATTAATTAGATCTGTGATGGATGGATACAACGTTTGTATTTTTGCTTATGGTCAAACCGGTTCTGGGAAGACTCACACCATGGTAAGATACTTGTATCCTTGTTCTTCATTTGCACCATGAATCTGTTTTGTCTAAATTTGTTTTAAAATATAAAAAGGCATGGATGAACATTGCATTTGGCAGGAAATTTACTATTTTTGGTTCCTTTGTTGGCCAATGCAATAACAAGCAATGACTGTTCACTATATTTACAAACTGAAATCCTGGGTATATCCATCTGATATTCCTTTTTCTGTGACAGAGTGGTCCCTCAGGTGGAACATCTGAGGATATGGGGATCAATTATCTGGCTCTTAATGATCTGTTTCAAATGTCTAACGACAGGAAGGACATTATGAAGTATGACATTTATGTTCAAATGGTTGAGATTTACAATGAACAAGTAAGAGATCTACTTGCAGAAGACAAAACAGACAGCAAATATCCTTTTCATATTCATTATTCCTTAGGATCACAAACATTTTTACAATGTTTTGAAATCAAAGAAACTAGAAAGCCTTTTTTATGTCTTTGTCTTTTGATCTTACTATTTGCAACTAGTTTGTTTCCTTAACTAACCACAAATTAGAGATTCGGAGTTGCAATTATGACGGATTGAACCTCCCTGACGCTACATTGCGGTCAGTGAAGTCTACAACCGACGTTCTGACCCTCATGAAACTTGGTGAGGTTAATCGTGCTGTCAGTTCCACTGCAATCAACAATAGGAGTAGTCGTTCCCACAGGTCAATTTTCTGGAGTTCTAGTATTGCATTTTTCTTTTACAATGCTTCCAGTTGAGTTTAGTGCAGGCACTCATAAGGCTGTTTAACTTGTGTCTCAGTGTACTTACTGTGCATGTTCATGGCAAAGATACATCTGGCAGCATCATTCGCAGCTGCCTGCATTTGGTAGACCTTGCTGGAAGCGAACGGGTTGACAAGTCTGAAGTCACAGGGGAAAGACTAAAAGAAGCACAGTTTATTAATAAGTCTCTTTCTTGTTTGGGGGATGTGATCACAGCCCTGGCTCAAAAGAATTCTCACATCCCTTACAGAAATAGCAAACTCACACTTCTGTTGCAGGAATCCTTAGGTACACACTACTAGTGTCCTACCATTTCCAGCTTTTCCTGTCTTCTAGAATTCCATTTATCATATATCATATCTGTATACAATAAGATAAGTTTAGGTCACAGAAAAGGTTTGGAGACTCTTGATTTTTTTTTACCACCTGGCAATAATTAACACTGTTTTCTCCTGGGAAAAATCTGCATCAGGTGGACATGCTAAAACATTGATGTTTGCTCATGTGAGTCCGGAAGCAGATTCCTTTGGTGAAACAGTGAGTACTCTAAAGTTTGCTCAGCGGGTTTCTACTGTGGAACTTGGGGCAGCGCGTTTAAACAAAGAAAGCAATGAGATTATGCAACTTAAAGATCAGGTAAGAATGTCTACCTAAAGCCACACCATTTGGCTAATTCCATGCATACTTCACTTGCTTGAGCATGAGTTGGACAGAGTCACCCAAGTATCATAGGTTGCTTGGCACTTCTGAAAATGTCATGTTATTTATAGTCACTGATTTCTAAACTCAAATGAAGTCACAGTAAACTGTTTTTCCTTTGTTACATGTGGTATCAGGTTGAGAAGCTTAAGATTGCATTGGCAAACAAGGAAGCTCAGAGACCAGTGTCCTATTTAACTAAAGAACCATACACTCCATCCGAGAAACCAACACTGAAAACTCCATTGTGCTCTCGAAGACTCAGCATTGAGAATTGCAGCGCCACAAGGGCTGACAAATCTGTGAATCCTGAGGATAAAAGCGGATGTAAATCGCCTTCTTTTACACCTCGATCAAGAAGGCTAAGCTTGGAAGGTTCAAAAAGCATCAAGAAAGACAGTGTACAGCCAAAAGTAACAGCTGATGTTAGCAAAACTTTGCAGTATGAGTCAGTGCTTCTGCAGAAATATCGTCCGCTGCAAGATCCAGAATCAGTGTCAAAGTTATATTGCCATTTCAGCAATGGCAACTCCAGGTCAGCACTGCCAGCAAAAGCTCCTCGAAGTCCTACAAGCATCACCTATCAGAAGAGACTGATAAAAATAGACAATGGGATCCAAATTCATCCTCTTACACTACCTCAGACACCTGAACCGCCATTGATAGATAGAAGTGAGGCACATATAACTGTGCAGACAACAAAGGTTATCAGTAGCACAAATGGAAAAGGGTCCCAGATAAGAAGATCCTTGCGAACAATCGGAAAACTTATTAATGGCCCTGACAAGAGGTCAGTGTGTATAGCAAGCATAGTGTTTTAAGCTTCACTTTGATGATGGTGCCACTGTAAAGTTTTTCTCAATCTTTCAATGTGAAAAATTGCAGGAGCCAACAAAATTTAGTTGAAGTCAAGTCTCCCATCAAGGGCACTAGCCATACAAACGATGTAAAATCATCACTAACAGCTGCTGAGAGGACACAAAGGAGGCAATCTCTAACTGGTATTCAACCATCCGGGCCGAACAACTCGCGCAGATCATCATTAGGAGGAAAGCCAGTACCATGTAAGTAAAAACCTCTAGAACTGCCATTTCTCATCTCGAGTGATATGAAATGAAAGATATCCATCATGTGTTATTTCACCATATCATGTGTTAGTTCATCATATTAAGTCCATTGTTTTGTTTCATTTATCTGTAGATGACAAGGACAGAAATGCTAGAACGCCTCCTCCAACAACCAAGACTTCAAAACGGTGGCTATAGCCTCAAGCTAAGATCTGTGCACCCTGCTAGTGGTGCTTTGACTGAAGCACACCAAAAATGCTGACTCTAGTTTAGGACAAGCTCCAATTTAGTGAGGGGGAGTTCTTGATTTCAGTTCAAGTAACATGGTGATTTTCCTTATTTTGAATTAACATTTTGCTTAGATGGCCAGAAGAAGTACATGTAGATATCCAAGGGAGATTCTTACAAATATGAATTTAGGATCATAAAAACACAGAAAACAAATTAAAAAAAAAAAATCTTTTTTGGCAGTATAATTTGACAGGTTCATCTTAATCTTATTAACCACTAGGCCACTGGGCTGGTGAAATTAGGCTGTGAACTATCATGACTTACCATATCTTAGACTGAAAAATTCTTAGGCAAATAAAAGTATAACACTTCATTTTAGCACACGCTCATAATAAAATTGGTGAATCTCATAATCAAGTGGGTGTATTATAAATAAAGTTAATGGGAGTCAAGTGAAGTATTAAACTTGTGTCTATATAAGATTTTCTTAAACTAGTTTGTGGCAACTAAGTTTGTATAATCTTAAGGATTTGGATCCTCTAAAGTGAGAGAAGTAAATGAGCAATTTCACCCTTAGACCAATAGAGTTAAAAAAATCTTACTTTTAACTTTATTGATCCAAAATAAAATCTCTTTACTTTACTCTTTAAAATAAAATCTTTACTTTAGAGGATCTTTGCCCTAATTGTAGATATGCCTCTTTATGATCGATAGACACATGACCACATGCCTTTCTTGACCCCAAAAAAACCAAAAGATGATATGAGTTTCATGTGACCTGACCAAATTGCATGATGGTTGAAACTTCAGTCATTTTCCCCTTGAATTATGAATTTCTGAGTTAAATTCATTATCACCTTATTTTTAAAATGGTTTTGTTACACACATTATTGCTAAACTTAAATAATTTGATAAGAAATGTGCTGAATTGTCATTTTTTAAAATCATTTTTTTCTTCCTTCTTGGATTTCCTACACAATACTTGTAAAATTTTGTGAAAATTTATTACAAGTTCTTTTATTCATGAAAAATACTACAATTTTTTTTAAATACTCCCAAGTCTAACAAAATCATATGAGAAAAGAAGATAGCAAATTCATTTAGGAATAGCACTCTTTTTAAATGTTTAGATATCAAAATGAACATCCATTGCAAGTTATTTATATATAAATAAATGTGATTTTTAACCAAGAAATGTAGATTTCTTAGAGATCCCTTTTATTGTCACATGTTTAAGTTACTTGAATTGTTCATAGAGCTAATTCAAGCTCAATTATAGAAGTTTGAGAACTACGTGAATTTTTACAAGTTATTTTTTTTACAAAGTTTGATAAATTTTTACTGGATTCCCGAAACATAAAAATTATGCAATCCTTTATAGGTGAATTATTTTATATATAATGTTAAGGTAAGTTATACGCTGAAATATGAGGTTGTGAGGAAATTTATGAAGGTATGATGTTTCGATGAAATCGTCTTTGTTGATTTTATGGAATAAAGAATCTTTATTATAAATTGATGAGACGAGAACTGTCTTTATCAACTGGTCGAGATGAAATGTCAATGGCAATTTATAAATTGGTCCTATATATATATATATATATATATATATATATTATCATTGGTGATTTCAGTTGCACCCATATTTCAGATTTTTCTTTGTGGGAGGAACATTAAGCCATCAGGCTTCTTTCTCGGATTCACTTTAATAAAAGCTTCTCTTGTCACTCGGGCTAGGCCTTTGCATGCTAGGAAATTGTTTAGAAAGACCATACTTTGGTTTGTATGGCTTCAAAACCCATATGTACCAAAAAAAAAAAAAAAAAGCTCTTTTATAAGATTTTTAAAAAATTAAAGTTTCATTTTTTTTAAAATCTAAAAAGTGAAAATCTCATTTGCTAACAAATAATGTTGAGCAACAATAAATATCACATTTTTATTATTATTACAAACTATTTAGGATTCAACGTTAACTAATAAGCTAGCAAAGCCTGATCTTTTTTTTTCAAAATATTTTCTCATTATTGAGGGCAGTCCTATTGCAGCATTGAAGATTTTAAAAGGACCTGAACTTGATTTTAATATTAATTATAATGATAATTTTATATGAATTTTTGTTATATGTACTTTTTATATGTGTAATACTATATTGATTTACATCTTATTTATTATTAAATAAAATGTGTTAAGATCTTACAAATACTGATTGAATGAGTCAATGATGTCCCTCGTACAATGGCTAAAAATAACAGAATTCATAAAGGATATGTTCAGTAATATGAGACTGTTGTAGTTTGGGGACAATACATGTCATACTGTTACCATACCATCCCTACATTGCATGGTTCATAAGTAACCGTTGGTGGTCCCCTTTGAAACCGCATAACATAGCACATGTCCATAATGTACTTGCCATACTGAGATACAATAATGCTTGCACTGGGGTATCTTCACATGCACTGCACAACCCTCGAGGTTAACCTTGTCACATGACTGAATCGTCATATCGTAGGTGCTATTTTGGATTCCAGTAATGTAATAAAGTTTGTACAAATATTTTCTGATGCACTTTCTAAACCATGAGAAGAAGCAAGCATCACAAATCTCCAAATCCGTAAGTAATTAGATTGAATAATTGTTCAGAAATTATATTTTCTCCACATAATTGTACATGTTAGATAATTTAATTTTTGTCCAAGCTAGATACTCGTACTCTACATTATACTTTTTTTTCTTTCTTTCTTTATAAATTGTTTATGCAATTTTAATGATCCAATAAAAATTATTTTTAAAATGGTGATTTTAAAAGAGTCTTTTTTTTATATATAGGATTTGAGTGATATATTTATATCAATATAATATTTTAAAAAGATCATATAATATGATATTTTTAATATATAATTCATTAAAGGATTAGAAAAAAATACATTTAAGTTAAATCAATATAAAATAAAAATAATAAAAAGTGATTCTATAAAATCATATACAAATAAATTAGTCCATTATTTCATATTAGCATATATTTATATCAATATGATATTTTAAAGATCATATAATATGATATTTTTAATATATAATTCATTAAAGGATAAAAAAAAAATTTAACATTTAAATAATATAATATAAAAATAAATAACAAATAAGTATTCATCATATACAAACAAATTAGTCCATTATTTCATATTAGCATAAATCACCTACCAAAACACTATATACAAATTATTTTTCCATTTTGGAATATAAACATTTCACACTAGTACACTTTTGAATCCTAATTAAAATTTTCAGATGCTGAAATTCTTTTGTTCTGACTTACGCTAGATAGTTATGCAAGTGCTGAATCAAAATGAGGATTATTTTTCTAAAAGCACTCACATGGTCATCATAGAGTGAGACCAACTCAGATACTCTTTTATCCATTTAAGAACTAAAATGTAGCCTTTCTTTATTTTCGTTCCTTCCCACACCAACTTGGTGCTCATTACCTCACATACAATGTGAGAGAAAATACTATTTATTAATTTTTATTATAATAAATTTAATCAAATTTGACGCTAATCATCTTACTAAGGTTAAGATAAAACTCCAGAGCTAACAGAGCACTTGCAAATAAATTTATCAAAGAAGTCTTCACATCAACAAGAAAAAAAAAAAATTAAACTTGCTTCCTTATGAGTTATGGAGTAACTCCTTACCAATTTATCAGCCCTCTACAGCAAAGAAAAAAAAAACATTATACATCATAATTGGATGACGATTTACACTATCAATCTATCAAAATTATTCTATATATATAATTTAATTTTCATAGACTAACAATATTAAAATATTTTACATTATTTAAATATGAATTGTCACCTAAACAAACATGATAGACATAGAAATATAAAGTTAAACTCATAATATGCATAAAGGAAAGCCCGATTATTATGAATATTTTACACAGAAATATGTTTGAATGTAACATGGCTCTTTTTCGAGTCAGAAATATGAAAAAGTGAGAATTATAAAGAATACATAAATTGTGAAATTCTTATTGTAACTGAGAGAAGAAAGGGAGAGAGGAAGAATTTGTGAGAGAGAATTTCATTCAATATGCAAAATTGATTGTACAACACTGAATGAATCAGTCACTATACATTCTGTTGAGTTTTTCTATATGTCACTGGTTACATTGAGGGTGGTTATAGTTGGAGCTAACTAATTCTAACTAACCTAATGCTTAACAGAAAGTTTTGCTAATGAGCTGGAATTAGTTAAGAGTTTAGTGGCTGACTCTGTAGAGGGTAACATAAATCTGCTGAGAAAACTTTTGTACACGATATATTAGATTGATGGCAGCATTGCACTGCTGTTTTCAGATTCACCTGTGCCTTTATTAAAAAAGCAATAATCTTATACAGATAAGCTACTACATTTCTTTGATATCATTGGCCAAATGCTAGTGGCATATCCAAGTTCCAAAAGAACATGCAGATCAAGCTCAAGTCCCACAGTAACATGTGTACCAAAAAATTAGTCCCATTGAAACATGCAGAGACTTCCCCAATAAGCCTCTCAAGTTTATTCCTAAGCAATATAAATGCATATAGCTCACATTAATGGATTAAATTTTACCAAAAAAGTAAAGTTGCTGCTCTTACTTATACTTACACATCCTCCTATCATTTATTTCTAAATTTTGCTATACAAATCATATTTCAGGAATGTTCAATACTTCAAAACTATAATTTTTTTCACATTAAAGAATGAACATAAGAGAATAAATGAAACACTTGAAATTTACAGTGGCCTATGTTGAAGATTCAGGTTTTGATTTGGAGATTATGTGCTTATAAGCTCTATGCAACCTCTTTCTGAATCTTCTGAGGTCCAATATAACATTTTGGCTATCAAGATAGATCTTCTTTGTGTATTCCCACCCTTTCTTTGTAATGCTTCCAGGGTCTCTTAGAACAAGATCATTCTTATCATACTTCTCATACAAAGAGCTTTCTCTAGGATGAATTTCATAGCCAATATACTTCAAACCAAGCTTCCTTGCAGGCTCCCCATAGTAAGTTTCTGCTGCCCAATTGGTACCAAGAGGAACCACTTGAATGAACACAGAACCAGGCCTCAAGAACAGAAAATGTGTCATTGCAGCCCCATGAACACCAATCATGACATCACTTGCATTGAGTGCCCTATAAATCTTGGCCAATTCTGTTGTTCTGTCAGGTTTCAAGACTTCCACTAGAAATCCAATTCCCTCAGCCATCTTAACTAGCAAATTCTCATTTGTTATGGCCCTTGATCCTTCTCTTGAAAGAATAACCAACTTTGGTTTCTTCGATGGATTCTCTTGTACTTTTTGCTTGATGTACTGTTTTTGTGGGGATTCTGATGATGGGGATGAAGAGATTTGAGCTCTCAACTTCTCTTGTGCTTCCCTTTCCTCATCTTCAATCAAGCCCTTAATCCGGGGCCAATAGGCTTGATCAAGAAGGTTTCTGAAATCAACAATGGTCTTGTTACCCCCCATCAATGCAGGATCCACATTGAGCTCATTGTGGATTCTGAGGCCAACAATTGCTTCTGGGAAGCAATGAGTCCTATTGTCTTCTCTAAAATCAATTGCTGGAAAATCTGATAGATGAGAAAGGATGTCTGCATACTTCATCATCCACCAATTGTGACATTCAAGGACCACAAACACAACCTTCTTGTTGAAATGCTGGGAAGTGATGTACAAAGGGATGATTCCATCATTGAATTCATGATAAACATTGCCGGTATATCCCCCATTGGAGAAGAATACTGCCGGAACATCATGTTGAACATCACAATGATGACCAGCACCACCCAAATTCACTTTCTTTGAGATGAGGTTTAATTCATCAATGGTTTCCATGATACTTGTTTCCCATTTTCGAGTATAGGGCCTAATCTTTTCATGTTGGAGGAGCTGATCCTCTTCAACTTTTTTTTGCCTTTAATATTCCTTGAAACATTATTGAAGGTTCCTGAGTTGTAGAGGAGGATTGAAGAGGAAGCCGAGTTTGTTCTTACATCACCTTTCATCATACATATATCTGACCGATAACCACTTCTGTCACAACATATAGTTCCTGCATAAACAAGGAAGCATGAAAATTTATTTGAAGAGAACAATAAGGAAACACCAAACTAAACATTAATTGTTTATCAAGTTTATGGTTACACAAGACATTTGGCTAAATTGCTTTGCTCAACTAGACCAATCACAATAACTGATTCTGTGGTAAAAATACATAAATTTCATTACTTTCAAACAAAACAAGGAGAATCCATGAGGTCACCCCCCCCCCTCTTCTTTTCAATATGTTCATACAAGATGATTGAACATCTAAAATTGAATAAATGGAAAAAAATAATAATAATAATACACAGGCAAACAAAAACAACAACTCTACTAGCTAGAAGGGAAAGGGCTAACTAAGAACACTTACCACTAGAAACTGAAGAGCACTTAGAAGCATTTACAACAACCCCATCTTCGTTCCTATCATTTTCAGTTGCAGAAGAGTCTGAAAAAGCAAGAAAAACAACATCAGTATCATAAAACCATCTCTTTCAAAAGCTTAAACACATGAATCGTTTTATATTCTAACAACCAGCACACAGCAGGCAGTACAAAAGAAAACAAACGATGTCCCTTTGTTGTAACAACAAACACACACACGAGGGAGATGAGGGTGCGGGTGTGCTTACAGAGAAGAGACAAAGTGAAAGGAGGGCGAAGGAAAAGGGGTGCCAAGACATAGCAGCATGAGAGGAAAGTGATGAGAAGGAGGAAAGACAACAGCTTTGGCCTTGTTCTCTTGTAGTAACCAGAGCTTGAGCAATCCAAGACAAGGTTCTGTTGTTGTGACTCCTCATCTTTGATGAACTCTGAAGCCTTCCTGGGTTGGTGGTACCTGTGGTAATGAACCATATTGTTCTTGTACAAAGTCACAATTTTTATCACTTTCTTTTTATTTATTTTTTTATTTATTTATTTTGCACAAAAAAAGGAATAGAAGAAAAGGGTGCACCCCAACTTTGTAATGGCTGAAGCGAAGGTTTTGAGAGAGGTAGGAAGGCTGCGAGAGAAAGTGCTCTGTTTGCTGCTGTTTTGAGGTGCTTTGTTTTTCTAGTTTTTTTTTATGGATAGAAGAGAGAGAGTGAGAATGAAAGGGAAGGGAAGGAAGAGGAAAGAATAAGAGAACGCGTGGGAAGCAGTGAAGCGTTTGAAAACTGCAGAGTGTTTGATTCGGTTGGCGAACTCGGTTTTCCAATGTTGCTTTGATTACTTTCAACTTTCTTCGTGGTTTCATTCAACAACGTCAGCCGCGTGTTTGAGAAGAGCCAACTCATCAACTCATGCTAGCTAGCGAATACCACTGCGTGTGTGTATGTGCGTGTCTTTGTCAATGTCAATGACTCAAATGTTGCGTTTCTTTCTCTAATCTGGTTGGCTCTCACGCGCACCACGATTTTTTTGAGTGCTGCTGTCAAACAACAAATATTCTTGCTATACAATCATCTCTTTAAAGAATTCTAGTAACAATAACCACTTATATCCTCTTATCACATTTTTCGGACAAATTTTCTTATATATTAAATGAGGTGAGTTTTGACTGTATTTTAAGATATCAAGACTTAAATTACATGTATTTTCTTATTCTATTTAGTATGTAGAAAAATATGTAGGATGATGTTAATTAAGAAATTAAGAAGTAGGCAAGTGGCCATTGAGCTGAACCTCAAATGGCAATGAGTAAATGATTGATGTGATTTGGGCTATATCGATTTTCATAATTTCATTTGTCCATTTCCTCAACACTCTTTCACTAACCCTTGGTTTGGATCAAAATAAAAATAAGAAAAAAATATATGTGAGACCATACGTTTGAAAACTAGGCAATTCCAAACTAGAAATTAGTGAATCGCCACCAACAAGACCAATTTTTCATGCAGATTGGACTTGTAGTTGACTTGGTCAACACATGGTCAAACTCAGTTGACAAAATTGGCCACCAATAAACCAATATTGAACCACACCAAAAAGGGATTTGTTGATTTGATTCAAAAATTCCATCCCTAGCTTCAAAACAATGTAAGGGAGGAGACATTAAGCTCATCAACCCCCAAGCCAACTGGGTTGTTGTGCCACAATGTTGCAATAATTATATTTATTGTATACTTGATATAGTTTTATATATTTGTTTAATTAAATCCGAATCAGGAACCAACGATTGGTCCAATGATGCCAGTCACAATCCTGAGTTTCAAAACTATGTGTGAGATCCATTAGGAAAGTTTCCTCCTTCCATATGGTAGAAAGCATCATGCAAGCAAGAGATTGTAGAAAAAAAGATCATTATGCACTTAAACTTAAAATTTAAATCAAAATAGTTATTTTATTTTTTATTATAATGAATACATATGTTTCATTTTAATACAACTTTCATCTTCTTTTGTCTCATTTCTCTTCATCTAAACATATATATAGAGATAAAACACTTTTTTCTTCACTTCCTCATTTCTTTATTTTCTCTTTCCATTCTCTCTTCTCATTCAAACAAACCATAAAAGTCACTCCTCTTTGGAATTTCAAGTACTAAACAAGTTGGCAATTAGAAAATTTTAATAGAGTATTTGATTTATTTTTCATTCTAATGATATGTTTTTTTTATATTTATAAAAATACTCTTCTATTTCTATTTTTATTCCTAAATTTTGTGAATAAAATTATGAAAATATTTTTTTTCTTATTTTTAGTATTTCTTTAACATGATTTTATAAATAGAAAATTGAACAAAAATAATATGATACTTTAATTATTATTAAAAAATATATGAACTCAAATAAAAATAAAAAAAATAAATCACTCTATAATAAATAAGAAAAAGTTTAAATCAATTTTTTTTATAAATCGAAAAGAATAATTTTAAAAATCAAAACTATATTACAATAGTTAAGTAAATCCCTCCCTAAATGGGTTTATCTATGTAGTACCCCTGTTTTAAATAAAAATGTTAGAAAAAATTTTTTGAACCAAGAAGGGTGCTAGTTACCTTACTGCGTTTTATAATCTTGAATTCCACTAAGTCTTAGCCCTACATGCCTTGGAGGGCTATATAATAGAACCATTTTCTTGGAATCAAAAGTCTTAATTGTTCCCAAGAGAAAAACAAGTTAAAGAATAATTTTTAATAAATTTTATGAAACCTTTAAAACATTTCGTTTTTAGCCCAAAGATTTATAAAATCTTAGAAATTTTTGAATTTGAACTAAAACCAAAAAATTAGATTTTGATTTGTTGATATTTTGATTTTTATAATATTTTATTTGAATCCAAATGGGGGGTATTTCCTTATTTACATTTATGTTTTAAAGTTAATAATGAATGAAATAAATGAGGACATTAACTTATAAGTGAGAGACCATTCTAGAAAGCAGGTTAGGGAATAATAAGGCAGGTAGGGGACAATTTTATGCTCTCTAGTGAGCGTTGCAGCGGTCAACAAGTTATAAAATCCCCCAATTTCAGGGTTCAAACCATTCGAACGCACCCTCATCCCAAACACAAAACCCTCGATTCTCATGCCTTTCTCACCCCATTTTCATTAAGCTAACACAAATCTTTCACTTCCAAGGCTTAAAGGTAAAAGATTATACTAGTTTTACTTCCTATTTCCTCTATTCTTCCTTGTTCTTACAGTTAGATCTTGAGTTTCTCATTGTTTTTATGTCATAATGCTCTTCCACCATTGATAGGGGTCAGAATAGAGTTATTTTGAGATTAATCTATAGTTTTATTGCTTTACTGGAGATAGTGGTGTCATTTCTGCCTCCCAAGGTCCTATTGGTGCAATCCTATTTATTCCACCACTCCAGGTGAGTGGATTCGCATTTGTGATTTATGTGTTGTCCATTAAAGTTATTTTCATGAAACTATGATCAAAGTATGATTTTTAGAGATTGTTGTATAATATTTGAGATTTATGCTGATTTATAAAACTGATTTTTAAAATAGCATGAACTATATTTAGAAAACTCATGGGACCATTATTGATAAAATGATTCTAATTAGAGTTGGTTTCAATTATGATTATTAGAGATTTATCATTGTTATGTTAAATATGGATTATGCAAGTGATTACTAGAGAACTTTGAGATTTTAAGGAATGTTATTCTGATTTTAGAATTTTCAAGCTTAAGAATGTTATTTAGAAATGATTTAGAAACTTACGTAATGAGGTTTTCGAGCTTGAATCTTCACGAGATTCAAAACAATTGACAGCTACATACTTTGTGGAGGTATAGAATCACAAATGTCTATAAAGGGTGATCCCTTGGATATGATTCTATAGCCAGTTATATGAAACCTGTTAAATCGAGTGGATTTGAAGTTCTAGAGTACACAAGTTCCTGTTAATAAGAAATAATCTAGAAATTCAAACATAAAAGGATTTTAGAGCATGAATCTTCGTATGACTAAGAACAATTGACGGACATATATGTCTAGACTTGAAATCACCATATATGATTTCATAGTTATAGTTATGTTAAGGTAAACTTGAGTTAAGACATTCAAAGCTCTCAGAGTACTTAAGGCTTAAAAATATTCAAATTTGCTTGAGTTATGAATAGATTATTTTAGATAGTAGCTATAAAGAAACAAACAACGAGTTAACGCGCATGTTTAATCTTGGTATCAAGTTTCATGAGGGTAATCTACAGATTAAAAGAGAATGAAACCTATTTAGGTGTCCAAATTTGGTTCTTATAAATCAAGATTAAAGAAAATTATACTATGAATAAACAGACATAATTAGAGATTACCTTTTTCTAAGAGCTATTACACCATGAGCTTATATGATTTCAGGTATTAAAGTAAATTGAGGAATTGTTTTGAGTTTATGAAATGATTATTTGAATATATGTATGTAATATATAAGTATACTTGATTATGTATGACTTTCGAGTATTATTGATATTAGTACGATTTCATGCATTACTTCCTTGATGTCCCATGAAGAGAGGTTCCAAGATGAAGATTCACTTACTGAGTTTTGTACAAAACTCACCCCTTTCCTTTCTCCTATTTCATAGATAGAATCATACTAATTTTTCCAGTCACCACCCTCCAAGCGGCAATAGAGTTTTAGGCGGTGAGCTTTACTTGGGTGAAGTGTTTATAGTTTTGTCTACAGTACTCCAGGATAGAGCAGGATTACTGGACTATAGAGCATGTTTACGTTTTGCATATTATAATACTATTTTGGTTTGTATTGAAAAGTTTAGTACTTATGGATATTTCAAATAAGAGTAACTTTATACATATATATTTTGTATTATGATTTATAAACTATAAAGTTTGAATTATGAAATTTCAATAGACTAATATGATTTAATAAATAAGTGATTTATACCTAATAGCCAGGTATACACATGTCAGTAGGACAAGTTTGGATAGCTCTAGGAATACCCACCGTGGGTTAACTTTACTAAGTTTCTTGACCTTATACCTCCTTAGGGCTATATATTAGAGTCACATTCTTTGGATTAAAGTCCAGAATTTTTCGTAGAGATAAAATAGGTTGAAGAGTGATTTTTAATAAACTTTATGAAACCTTTAAACGTTTTGTTTTTAGTCCACAAGTTTAGAAAATCTTGAATATTCCTAGATTTTAACTAAAACCTAAAATTTGGATTTTGAATTGTTGGAATTTTAATTTTTTTTTATATTTTATTTTAATCCAAATTAGGGTATTTCCCTATTTACATTTATGTTTTAAAATTAATGAAAAAATAAATCAGAATATAAGAAATGTAAATAAGTGAGTATTGAGGTAACCTGAATGCTAGATGACAAAAACCTGCGAATGAGAATGCTCACGTCATATCACAGGGTTATTGCACGGGTTTTTGTCGTATAAGGACTGCTATATTCATAAGTGACCTGTTTCACGAGCGCACGTGACCCGACCGTCTGGCGTTCCCTAGAGCATGAACATGTCAAACAGCGTCGTTCCACTTCCAGATCCCTCCCTTTTTATAAAACCCTTCCCCTACTCCTTCCTTTTCTATTTTCGAGCCAAAAACCCTCCCCCACCACCATTATCTCTTTTTCTCTCAATTTCACTCAAATCTAGCTCCCAAATCATCAAAGCTATGATTATGTTGATAGATTTTGATCTCTTTTCTTCTCATTGTATCATGTTCTTGGTTTGGGGTGTGGTTTTTCTCTCATTATTGTAAAGTGAGGTGCTCGCCAATTTTATTAGAGTTGTGTTAGGGTAATATAGAGAAATCCATAAAGTATTCATGAGTTTAATGGTTGAAATGACAGACATTGGTATCATTCCTCCTCCCTAGCTCTACCGAGTTGTTCCCTCTTTCCCACTCTCCAGGTGAGTGAGTTCAAATATCGTAGCCTCTATGTGGATCATTATAGCTATTTTCATTAGATCATAACTTTATTGCATGATTTTGGAAAATGATTCTAAGAGAATATAAATCATTATTGGTTTTGTTAATTTTATGAGATTATGATCATAATTAATTAGAGATTTATGAGTTTCCTTATTAATTTAAGAGTAGAATATATATGATTTAACAAGTTGTTATTTTATTAAACATATTTCAAGAGTTTATGATATCTTTATGCTTCAAGAATTGAGATTTCAAAATATGATTATAGAGTATCAGTTAAGATATTTTGGCAAGAATATTGAACCAAGATGTTATTATAATATTAGAGATTTTATGATTTTGAACCTTTCTATTTTAAAGCATGACATTAGAGTTATTAAAGTTATGCAAAGGGGTTAGCTTGAGAAATGAGAATTTAGAATTTCAGTTTTATGGTACCAAGAGGTACAAAATTCAGTATGATTTATAATAACTGCAGATACATATTTTATGAGCTTGAAATCGAAATGTCTATAAGCGGTGATCCCTTGGGCACGATTCCTCACAACCCAATTATGCCAGAGTCAGATTGTTAGAATTATATGAATCCAGAACTCTAAGAGTATTAACAATGTAGGACTGGAGTTTGCGGGACATAACACCCATCTTCAAGTTGTTGATTTTATTTATTTCCATTGAGTTATGTATGATAAGAATTATGAAACCGCCATGGAGGCAATATAGTAAACAGTCATGGAGGTAATATTATGAAACAACCATGGAGGCAATAGTAGTAAACAACCATAAAGGCAACATTATGAAACGCTATGGTGACAATTTTAGAAAAGGACCTAGTTAGTGCCCTCAGCTTGTCCATGAGGGATCATAGGAACAAGAAAATTCAGTGAGAGCTATTATTATTATTTTCATTATTGTTATCATTATCATCATGTTTTTATAATATTGTTGTTATGATTTCATACTTCCTGTTATCGTTGTCCCATGAAAGGGGTACATGAGAATTCACTTACCTGAGTTTTAGATGAAACTTGTAACACCTCACTAAGCTCTAATTCTTCCACCTTAAGTTTTAATATTATTATTATTTTAAACAATAATTAGCTAACATAATATTATTATCCTGTAATCTGAAATTTTACGAGAACTTTTTTTTTTTAACTACTATGATTATTTCTAATTTATAGTTCTATTCTGAATAATATATACCAACTAAATCATGCATCTGGTAGATTCCAGGAAAGAGAGGTGGGTCACAATGGACACGCTTAAATACCAAGTCTTTCCTAGCCAGAACCTTTCCAAATTACACTTTTACAGGTAATACACTTTCTTCCAGCAACCCAAAGGTAATTTTTAAATGACAAAGAATATTTCTTTTCTAACATATTACTACTATTTGTTAATCAGTAGTTCCACAGTTAGACAACCATCATCTATAAAAACATACTTCACTACTAACATCAATCCATAGGATAAAATATATATTACACATTCAAGATACATTAAGGAAAACTTTAATATAACAATATAACATAACCAAAGTCTGGTAACATAGTAAAGATTCTATCTAGCACACATAATAGAATCTAATTATTTAGAAACTAAGTCCAAGGCTACATCCATTTCACTGATGACGATCCATGCTATCTGGAAACATCAAAGAAAAGGGGTGAGAGAAGTCTCGTAGGGTGATGTTTCCAGGGAGTCCCATTTCATCCCAAAAATACTAAGAATAACACGGAAGTGAGTAAGATGCAATCTTTTATATTAACTCAAATTATATTTTACTAATGTCAAGTAAGATAGAAGTGCACAATATCAATTATAATAAAAGTTCAATAAAAGAAGTGTCATAAATAATCATGAGTGTCCTAAGCTCCCTTTTATAGTATCATGTTCTTTTCAAATGATTATAGTTTGCAAGGTTTACTTCATTGGACTATAAAGCTCACATTGCAGGCGTCTAGTTAGATCAGATGAATACCAAGTCCTTGTCCGCTAGCATGGAGGGCCCAAGGTATCACTATAACGTACACCAAGTCCTGGTCCGCTACAAGGCGGGGCCGAGTGTCGTTTAGCAACTTGCAAGACTAAGTGTACACCAAGTCCTTATCGCTATAAGGCCGGCCAAGGTGTCACTTATTTATGTATTCATTTTACATAGTGCATCCAAGTATACATAAAGAATGAAAATTACATAAAGTTTACATGATTTCTTTCATATTTACATATAGACCACAAGATTTTTCATATTTACACATAAAGTCCAAACAACATAGGATTCCTAAAATACTCATAAAACCCATCTTACAATTATTATTGAAGCACCAAATCACACTATTTTTATAAATTCATTTCCTTTATAATAAAATATACTTAACTTAGTTTTTCATCATATAATAATTTATTTTCAAGTAATAATATGTTGCTAATTCCATAAGCCTAAATACACCCAAAATTATTTCCAATCTATCTTTAGAAAATATGTAGGTAAATTACCTTTACATGTTCAATATAAGTAAAAAATATTTTTATCGATATAAAGATATAATCATAGGGTAAATAAAAGAGCAATAAAATCTAAGAAATATTTAAAAATAAATAATTGAAATTATACCCAAACTTTAAAAAATCACTTCAAGCATGAATCTAGTTAGTTTATATGTCATATTCCTAATGGGACCTTAACTTAAATCTTTGTAAATAATATTTCTTAATGTTAATAAATTTATATTCAAGTCAAATATTTATAATCCAAGGTCCATAGTCCAAGATAAACATAACACATAAACCAAGCTAAATATTACATGCTCAAAGGTTTAAAATCCATTCATTATAATGAATTAAATACAACACTTTTTATGAACCAAAAATATTTTATGATCAAATACATAATGAAGTCAAAATCAAGCTATATTACCTTAAAATTTCACAACTTGTACACAAAACTTTATTAAATGAAAATACATAGTTCAACAAATTTAGACAACATTGAAATATTTGAAGAAAGCATAATCAAAATTTAAATGATCTTTAATCATACTTTTCAAATATATAAGTAAACAAATAAATATACATCATATACACATAGATTAAGTATTTTATGTCACAATCTTTAAATCATTCAAACATATTAAAACCATAAACACAAACTTTGAGTATCATAACAACATCATATATGAAAATCATGCATGAAGCTTATTAGTGAAAGAAAAACCCCTACTTGTTCTTGGAGCTTTAGAACTTAGCAATATCCACGCTAGATCAGCAACTTCTTCAACTTTTCTAAACCTTCTCTAAGGGCTCTAATTCATGTATAAAGGCTGGGAAGTGTTGAAGTTAGATGGTGATAAGAAGAGGTGATAATTTGGAGGTGATTTGCTAAATATTTGTAAATATTTTTGTGTGAAAATAAAGAAAATGAAGAGAGAAATGATGGCTATGAGTGTTGATAGATTTGGGCAAGAAGAATGAAGTGTGGAGTGATGTTTAGAGGGGTGTTATTTATAGAAAAAGTTTAGGATTAAAATATTACTAATTTCATAATTTATTTATCATATTTGATTAGTTAAATATTAAAACTAACACTAAATAATTTAATAAATTCTCAATTATCATTTAAAGACATACTAAAATGTTAATGAAATGATTTAAATTCATTTATTAAATTTTAATATTTTTAAATATAATTTAATAATTAATTATTCAAAATAAGGTAAATTTGCTTATACTAGTTCATCTTAATTAAGTTAATTAATTAGTAAATGACTTTTTTTTTATTCAAACATCATAATAAGATTATTAGAGATATAATACAAGTATTCACGAAATTTATATAATTTTCTATAATTATTTATATTTTATTTGATATTTTACACTATTGCTAGTTTTATTAAGAATTAATTATTAATTAACTAATAATTTATTTAACTATTATTTTTTTCTTCTTTGGCAGCCTATAGGTTTGAAAAACATGTCTAATAGAGTTATAGAGGGTGGAAAGTTGTCTTGAATGATTAATATATGAAAATGACAAATTTTGCATATTTATCTTAAAGTTATATATACTAAATAATTCATAAAATCATCATAAAAATTAATTTTCCTTAATATATTGTTAAGAACATGTTTTTACCTTATTTATAAGTTATCTATAATTTTCATGAATTTTTTCTATAATTTTTAGTATTTTTAATATATCTTTACCTTAATTAGGTCTAATTTGAGCTAATTAAAATAATTAATTATCTATAAATAAAATATATAAATTTTATATAGCAGCCCATGTGAATTTTGAGCTACCTAACATGATAAAGAGACAAGCTCATCTTTGTTGAAATTTTTAGTCAAAGTTTGGTTGGTTGTTGAATAATTATAATATGAAAGTTTGACCATTTAATTTTATTTTTCAAATATATTTTTTTCTTCCATGTGGCTGATCTAGGTGTTAATTAATTGGTTTAGTATTATCAGCAAGATAAATCAAGGTTTAGGAAAATTTATCTTAAATTTTAAGTGATTATTTAGGTAATTTAAGCTTTAATTAAGTCAAAATTAATTAATTAAAGATCAATATGATTTTTAACACTATCCATAGCCTAATGGAGAGACCTATTTCATGGTCCTCCTTATTTAATATCATAACTTAGTTAAAAAAAATTTTACAAGACTTAGAGTTATTTTCTAGGATTTTCAAGAGTTTATTTTATACTCCACAATAGGTTATTTTTGTGCAATTATGCTAATATTATACAAAATTACTTAATATTGATATTTATGATCAAATTTATGTTTAAGGTATATTTTTAATTTTTTATCATTTTTTTAATAATTTAATGACACTCTAAGCTTTTCTAATATTTCTGTTAGCTTTTTCTACAATTAATTATGTTATAAGTTTATTTTCTATCCTCTAGTGGCATTTTTGTAATTTTAATAAAATCCAATGGAATAATTAAAATTTTACATTTTGGTGCTAAGTTCCAGATTGTACAACTATTATTTTTTTTTCAATAATTATCCTTAAATATTTCTGCCTAAACAAAATCCTCATACTTTTAAAATAAAATGTTATAACAAAGTAACACTTTATTAAGAAAAATTTGGATGTTACAAAACTCACCCTATTCTTTCTCCCATTATAGGTATAGTAGCTGTTAAGTTTTTCCGTCTCTTCTCCAGGAGAGGTATTAGTTAGTGAGCTTTACTTTGGAGTGAAGTGCCCTTTTGTTGTTCTTAAGTGCTCCAATCATTCATTGCATTAGGGTTCTAACCATAAGAATAGTGTTTGCATTTAGCATACCATGATAGTATATTTTAATTTGTACTTAATAAGTTAGCATTTATGGTTTATTTTGTAAATGAACAAGCATGATTTATTTTACAACTATAGTTTCAAATTTTAATTATGGGAAAAGAGTTATTTAGATTTTTTTATGGGTTTAATACGAGATTGATTGTGATTGAAATTTATTTTATAAATAAAATATGCATATAATACGATGCAATAATCACGAGGCTTACGGGGATAGAAATCCACAAGTGCCTTACGAAGTTGGTCGTGACATGTATGTAGAAAATAAATATATGTTTTGAATAATTTTATAATCAGTTGTACATATAAAGGCATTCAGTCACGACTACGTGGGAATGGAACTTCTCACGTGCTAGTCACGTGCCTAAAGGGTTGTGACAATCTAACATTAAACTCTTAGGGTTACAAACTCATGAAATAAAATAATAATTCAATATTATATGATAAATGAAAATAAATTTGTTATTTAATGTATATCACTTTTAGTTATTTATAATAGGTGGGTATGCGAATCGTTCAGATCGTTTAGTCTCGTTGCAGAGGTACAATTAAACGAGGATTTGGACCAATCCATTTCATAAATAAATGGACTAAGTTTTAAGTGGTCCACGTCCGACCGCATAAACTCGCAAATCCACGAATCGGTCCAAGTAACCTTTTTTCTTCACATTTTTACCCCATAAGCCCATGGACCAATCAGACTAACCACGATTGTCTCGCCGAAGCCACATAACCCCATTTTTCTTTCATATTTTTTTGACTTTTTTTTATACCCTATATTATATATTTATATTTATATAGTGTATTTTACCAAATACAAATATAAAAAATAATAGAATAAACTAACTCACCAAAGTCCATTCATCAAAAATATAAATAAATATCATAAATGGAAGTATTCCCTCACTTATGCTGCAGGTGTGTTCCGCGAACCCAACCTGATAGGCCAATTTTAGCTTCAGGTTCACGATGTGGATAAAAAAGTCCGCGGTTGATACTAAAATTTTGGTTCATTTTCACATGGGTTGTGAGTTAAACGGGTTGGTCCATGGATCAACCGCATACCCCGCTCTATAATTAAGAATTTTGAAGAAGAAAATTATTTTGAATTTATATTTCATTTTTTATTAGTCTAAAAATTTGCATTTTAATATGTAATTTTATATAAATGCTTGAAAATTTTGATATTTATTTCCCTTAAAAAAATGTTTCGTATTCAATTATTACGAATAAAAAACTTAGCACTTGAAAATCTTTATTTTTATAATAGCACGCACAACTCGAGTTAAATTAGTTTGAATGCAGTGAACTCTAAATACAAGTGATTTGAAAAACTATATCATTTCATAAATTGATATCTCATATAACTGTTAACAAAAGTAAATTCATTAAATATTAAGAAAAATAATAATGTACATAGCATCACTCATAATATTGTAAAAGTTCAACTACCAGTGTTTTCTACGTAAATATGAAAATGAATTTAATTGGAAGCATGATTCAATCATATATTAGTAAATATTATTGATTCACATAATTATTACTTAAATATTCATATAAACAAAATAATAATATTTTAAAATTAAACTCTATGAAGTATAAGAATTTAATTTGCCGTAAAATTTTTTCATATAAACATTAATTATATATTATTATACCAATAAAAATATCTAATCCAATAACCCATTAAATAAAAATATTTAATTAAATAATAATATAAAATTATTTTACACTACAAATATATCAAAATTAATCTCACAGCACTAGCATCAAGCCAACAACATTTTTCTCTATAAAAGACCTAACAATTTCTGTGCCAAATCACATATGGGATGCGCGGAACCAAGTTGCTTTACGCGCCTTTTGGGGGCGTGAGCAGCAATAAAATAGATATATACTGTACTCCGTGCGTGTCATTTTTTCTTTTGTCTGAAATTTAAGCTAAAGTCAGCACTCAGCTCAGCACAATGATTATCTTAAAGAAATTTCTTCTTTAAATTTATTTATAAAACATTTATACATTAGTATATGTTGATTATTTAACTATCGATTAGCAACTGTTAACAAGCCGTCAATCTCCTTCGACACTCAATGTTATATTTTATTATGAATTATCAATCTAATTAATATTGTTACTCTTTTCTTTATTTGTTAAGAAAAAAAAAGTTGCTTTACTTGTATGACAAGAGTCCAAACATCATAAATTAAAGGGTCAATAGATTTTAAATAAACAAGTATTAAAATTCTAAATTTTGATTTGTAACAAACTTTCGATCCTTGATTAACCTATGCCCTTAATAGTTATTGTCTTCAATAATTCATTGATTGTTATTCACTTTTCTTATCACATGATATCTTTTAATAATTTTTTTTTAATTGCGTCTAATCAAAATATGAATATGGCTTAAGATCATCAACAGGAGGTATCCTTCGTACACCTAATTTTTTGGGGTCTCCCATGTCCTTCAAATACCCTCGTCTAATTTGTTTTAAGCGTTATGTTGTTGTCTTATGGTGTGTTTGGAATGTTGTATTACATTATAGTATAACTTATATTATATATTATACTCTTATACATTAGTGCAACAATATATTATATAAGTTTATACATCATAATCCCCTTATACGTTGAAATATTGTATAACTTAATCCATAGGAGAATATTAGGCTTGATTAGTTTTTAACGTATATGATTACTTTATTTTTTAATATTTTATTAAAATAAAATAATTCTTAGATAAATAATAATAAATAAAAATTTATAAATAAAATTATTTCACAATAAATAAATATTGTTATCAAATAATATATGATATCAATCTAGCTATATACAATAAAAATAAAAAAGTAATTATAATTAATAAATGTTAAATAAAATAAAATATTAAATATTAAATACAAATAAATATTTAAAATAAATAATATGTAATATGTAATATATAAAAGTAAGGATCAATAATAAAAATATTTTGAGTTAATATTTATTTTAAAATTAAAATTAAAATTAAAATAATTAAAATTAAAAATATAAAATATTAAAAATATATAAAAGAGTTATTTAATATTTATATAATTTATTGAAATAATAAATAATTATAAAATATTGAAATAAATAATAATATTTAAAATAAATTAAATTTTAATTAATAAATAATTATATAAATATGATATTTAAAAATTATATTTATAAAAAAATTATTTTATTTAATATTTAATTAAAATATTAGAATTATTTGTAAATAAATGGTAATATTATAAAATATAAAATATAATATCTTATACAATGTTACACTAAATCCTGTATAATATTAAAAGTTTATCAGGTTTTATACTATCAAGTCTTATCCTATCCTTATACAATTAACCCTTATCCTATTCAATGTAAACACCTTAGAGTTTTGTTGATTCCTGAGACATATAGGAGGATACTATTAAACTATGGACTCACTTACTCTTAGAGCATGTTTGATTTAAATTTTGATAGAATTACTTTTGAAATAATTAATTTTAAAATAATTGATTTATTTTTAAAAAATATGTTAAAAAATGAGTTTAAGAGAATTGATATGAAATAAAAAAGTAAAAGCTAAAATAGTGGAACACATCTATTAAAAGTAAAATAACAAATAAAAAACTTTTAATTTTTTTTCAACTTAGATTTTTATGAACGCAATGGGATACTTGTTGCAAACCAACACGCTGCAGGAGTACTCATTTTTCACTACCTCAAATTCAATCGGTAATTAAGGTCAACGAAAATTCTTTATTAATTACTTCAGGTAACAAACACCTTTAACACTTGTGTGAACTTTTGGAAGGTGTAAATTTAATTGAAGAAAAAATTAAGCGTTTCAATACTTTGGTTTCATAAAACAAAGGTGGACCTGGATTAAAAAAGCAGAAGATAATTCTGATATTATTTTTATGACACATTGAGTATTCTCTCACACCCAAGTGAAGCACTTGGGAGAAACAACTGTTAACAATAATGTTGTGTTTATAATATGTCCTCTCGTTCCATTCCATCTATCCATAAAAAAAGGCACATATATTAAAAAAAAGCAATAAATAAATTTTAATAATAGTAAAAATTATATAAGTAAATAAGATTGTTCCTATTAAAAAATAAAATTAAGTAAACACAATTATATTAAAAGTAGTACTGGTAAAAACAATTATTATTTCTTTGATTCAGCACTGAAATAATCTATTGAAAAAAATAGAGACATTAATCTATATATACTTTCTTAGAGAATCTAATGAGTAATGATAGAGAAAAGGTGTGCTTTGTTGTAAGAAATATTGTGCATTCCAAAATAAAAGAGGCATTATATCTTCATCCTGAGAATAATAAAAAATGCAATATAAAAAATGACAAATATATTTTTTTGTTAATAAAAAAACATGCTGCCTCAAAACATATACATGCCTCAAAACAAGTTGAATACAACGAAATTATTAAAATAGTAGAAAACCACTGTAAGTCCGGCGATAAATAACTTGGAAAAAAAAAACACAAGATACTGAAATTTAAAGACTCATAAGTACGTATACACTAGATCTTCTAAGAAAAACCAACAAAAATAAAAGAAAAATAAGTATATACTTTAGTGAAGATTCTTTTTAATGATATTTTTTTCTTCATATAAATAAGTTCTAAAATCGAACATAAAATCACTTACTTAAGCAATTCGAATTTTTTCACTTGCTGGCCTACACCTTCTTCATAATAAATAAATAACAACATAATATCTGGAAACATATGTTAACAAATATATATACATAAAGATACGATGGCTATTCGATCAATATAGAAGCAAAATTCAACTTTTGGAAAAGTCATATATAGAGATAGTCATGGGTCTAGGAGAACTATGAACCTGAATAACCTTAT
Source organism: Dalbergia oliveri (assembly GCA_030441495.1). Taxonomy (NCBI): domain Eukaryota; kingdom Viridiplantae; phylum Streptophyta; class Magnoliopsida; order Fabales; family Fabaceae; genus Dalbergia; species Dalbergia oliveri. The sequence continues at coordinate 18,095,830 of JAMLFY010000008.1, forward strand.
CCAACTTAAACATAAAATTACAGGTTGGTAAGGTCATTGGATTTGTTTGGGTAAAAAATGATAAACTCATTCAACTATATAGCGGGTATGAAAATAATACTTATTACACGACCCGATAACCTGAACCCCCTTATGTTATTTATTGTTTTTTTAAAACAATAAAACACAATCTTTGTACCGATCATTCAAAGCAACCCTAACACTTTAACCCCCACCCAGAGCTCCTGCTCTCTCACTCATCCTTTACCCCACCACAATCACTAGTTCCATTCCATCCGTTGTCGCCATTGTCGCTTCGCTTCGATGGCCCTACTTTTTTTGATAAATTGAAAGAGAAGGCTTGATAACTCCCTTAGGAGTTATGTTTTTCTTTGGTTTTCTTAGAGCATTTAGTTTAGTGATAGTTAGTTTTAGTTTTCCTAGTTGCCTTTTTACAACATTTGATCTAAATTCTTGCATGACTACACTCATATTTAATCTTGCATCCTAGTTGTGTTTTCCATTGGTTTTGTAGCTTTTTGGAAGATGAATTAGGGAAGCATTTGAGCTAGGAATGCAAAGGAGCAAGAATTGGAGCTAAAGGGTGTTAGAAATCCATGCTGGAGCATAGAAATCCATGCTAGAGCATGGGTCCTGAAACTGAAACCACGCTATAGCGTGGGAATCCATGCTACAGCATGGCTTGCTGTGAGAATTCTAAACTTTTCACTTAAGCTACGCTCAGCGTTGCCATAGCCACGCTACAGCGTGGGCAAAAACATGTGGACTAGGCCTCTACACTAACTCTGGCAGCCCATGATTGGCACAAAAACCTAGGCAACCACATTGGAGAGGGCATCAGACATCAGAATACCAAATTTGGAAAGGAAAAACCTAGAGCTTGGGAGCATAGGAGATTGGAGCTTTAAGAAGAGAGAGACCTCTCTTGGATTGTTCTTCAATTCTTGTATATTTTCTTGTTCATGGCTTCTTCTCATTTCTCTTTTAGTTGTGTTGTCTTTATTTCATTTGCAATGAATTGTAACTAAACCCTTGCTAATGGTGATTTATGGATGCTTTGTGTTTGATATTATGCTAATATGAATGAATGTGTCTTGTTCTTATTTAATAGTGAGTATTGTATTTGAATTTATTTATCTTAAATTGCTTGATCACCAATTTAGGATTATATGGGTTTTTACAATTTTGAGAAAAGGAGTAAAAATCATGCCTATGAATACAATGCCATGAGTTGAATGACACCTAGAGATAGGAAAACGTGATTCATGTGGTAATTAAGGGTTTGAGAACTACTTGTAGACTTAAGCATGTTAAGAGATTAGGTGTTTAACTCTATTTGAGGTGACATTAAATGATCTTGAGAAAGGCTTTTAATGACATGATGACTCCTACCATCACTTTATTGAATTTGAATAAGGCACATTGATATTTATGTCGCATTTTGTTAACACATAGTTGAAGTAAATCACCCTAGCATTCAATTTCATCTATTCTTATATTGCTTTCACATCATTTTAGCACTTTAGCATCATTCCTTTTAATATCATCTCTTTTCAATCGTTCAACTTGTTATCTAATTAACTAGAATCGGTACTTGAACTATCTCTGGGTACGATAACCCTCTATTTTACTCTATTACTTGACGACCTAGTATACTTGTTAGTGTCACTCCACACAGGAGGAGAGCAACAAATATCGTGCAAAGCTAAAACACAACCAACTAACATGGTTCACAGGCTAAGTATCTTACAAAAAATAGACCAACAAAAGACATTTAACAAAAGCAATTCAAGATATGCTTTTTGATGAGTATAAACTCCTCAGATTTAGATGCATTTTTTGTCCATGCTCAGAATAGCCAATTTATCATCACAGGAACCAAACATAAGGATCCAGATAAGTTGACTCCTTTCTTTTCATCATACACATGCTGACTCCTCAAAACATCAACATATTCATTCTCATCATTCAAAATGAACCAAACAGAATCAAATCCCTACTAAATTGATAGGTGAACAACGTTAGTAAGGAATCAAAAGTTTGTGCTTATACTCCACTATTGATGATCACATATTCTAGGCAGATTGGAGATAGTAAAACTATTTATGCTTATCCTCCTTGGAGACTACAAGATACCAGCAGAGAAAAGATGAGAGATTCCAATACTGAGCAACTATAATGCCCAGCCTTCCAGCATATTCAACAGTATGTCCATGCCTCCAAATTCAAAACATGGGCCGGAAACCCACCATACCTTCCAATGGCCCTACTCATAGAAACCCATTGCTATAATGTTTCCTTTTCTTGAAACCATCGTCCCTTCTCTCCATCTCCACCCATGCTCCTAGAAACCCACATCCTCTATTAACTTCTCTCTCTCTCTCTCTCTCATGCACTAATGATCCAATGGCAATTAATATGGATATTATTGAAAAAGAAATAATTAATAATATTTAGATTTTTTAAATGAACAATTATTTATAGTCAAAGAAAATTTTTGAAATGGACAACTATTCAAGAATAAAAGGATTAAGAAAATAATAAATGTATCTTGATAATGGTAAATTGTTGTATGAGTGGACAAATTATCCTTATTAAAGACTTGCATACTACTATTAATAATGACATAATCAATTATATTATGAGCAGAATTGAAAATAAATAATTTAATGTTCTTGATACTCCCTTCATTTATTTTGAAGTGTCTCCTCTCTCTTTCTCTCTTAAAGACATTTAAAAGTGAAAGGAGGTGGTATAATAAATGAATAGAGGTTTTACAAAAAAAAAAAAGTCCACATATGAAGTGAAAATGAGGGAATATATAAGTGGGGGTGGAGGTGTTGGGATTCGATGTTAAGATTAAAAAAGCTGCCGAATAAATATAGATTTTGGGTTTCACTCAATTTAAGTGTTGAAGAAAGGTAAAGAAGCTTTTTCAAAAGGAAATGCAGAACAAGACGAAAATAGCGAAATCAAGGGTGCTGTATGAGTCTATCTCGTTAGGTTTTGGGAACCGTATAAATAGTTCAAAAGCCCAGCAAAAGACGCGCTAATTAAGGTATCGAAGTCGGCACTTTTCGTTGAAATATGGATACTAAGAGACAACAATATCATGCTTCTCATGCATAATTGCATAATACATCACAATTTCAGGCGTGTTGGGTGAAGTTCACTCGATCATTGGACCCTAAATCTTTATAAAAATATATAATTAAATGATAATACATGAAACTCTTTTGCATGGAAACTTGGAAAGTGCATCAATTATTTTTTTTAAAAAAATATGATCCTCATTGCTATAACACTAGTCTTTATATTTTAATTTATTTAAATTTTATCTTTTATATTAGTTTCAATTATAAAAATATTAATTCTGAGTATTTTTAATGAATAACTAGTCTTTATACAAGTTTCTTTTTTTTTGTTAGATTAAGTAGTCTTTATAAATTTAATCAAGATATCAGATTTTGAGAAACCAAAATTTAAATAAAATATGCAGAGTAGCATATGTGATCATTAAGTGATGTCTAGCCTGAAGACAATGAAAAAGGCTTACATATCCTAATTAATGAAGCATAAACACAAACTCATCTCTGTAAGAGAAATGGCAAAGTTGGAGTGTTGGCAATGGCAATAGAGCTGGCTCATGATTCTGGCGTCCTGTATCCCTCTTATGTTGCTTGGTCTGCCTAGACTTATTTAAAACAACAACTTTTAGAAAAAATGAGGTGGCTTTATATTCTAATCTTAATTATGCATTGATCCGTTGTCGATTCCCTTTTTTTAAACTTTTATACTACATTTATTCCAAAATAATAGTTGCTTTGTATAAATTGAGTTCATTGAAAAATCAATGTATCTACTTTTATACTATCCTTTTTTTGTAGTCCATATATTGACATTTTAATTAATCTATTTGTTCAAAGCAACTATTATTATGAAATGAATGAAGTAATATAAAAGACTATTTTAAAACAGAAAAAAAATCACACAATTTCAGATCAGATTAGTGTGATGGTGAAATATATGCAACCCTCTTCAAAACACTTTTCTTATTTGATATGCTCCTTTTCTATAGATAATTATGCAAAATAATGGCAGAGCACTACTGGACTATGTATAGATCTCGTTTGAGCCATTATCTTATTTTAGCTAATCTAAGTGTGGGACTGTGGAGTGCGGGTCTTTGAGAATAAACAGATTCACATGCATTATTGCCTTTTGAGATTCGAAAATTGAAAATATTAACAATGAGATATAAAGCAACAAAGAAAAACTTCCATGTGCTTCATGTCAGCGGGCTATGGCAAAAAATCTAGTTTGTATTTTTTTTTTTTTTTTTATGTACCAAACTTTCCACTGCATACCCTTACAGAGGGCCGCAAGTTTCTCGCATAGATCCGAGAGACAGACACCATCAATCAAACTAACAACATTTTCCATTTATTTGTAGTGGATTGCATTTATTAAATACGGGTTATGCACACTTGAAATTTTGGATTATTTTCTAAGTTAGTTATATTACATTCATAATATAATAGGTAACTTTTGTTTATTATAGTAAATTCTTAACGTGTTAAATAAGGTATTAGATATTTGAAAGCCAATAATTATGTGCATTAGATATATATATCATCACATTATTAAGCAGTTTCATAATTTTACCAAAAAATTCAATGGTTATGCATAAAATACAAATTCCTACGCCACTGAACAAATAAAAATGGACTATTTGTATCTAGAAAAATGGACTACTTATAACTTCTATAAAAACTAATCAACAATGGTATATGATATGAGAAGGACTCATTCTTATTAGTTCCTTTTTACAATAAATTAAGGTTGATTTAATTTTGATATACTGACACAGTATATAAATATTTTATGCAAAAATTTAATTATATATTATTATATTAATATAAGTGTTTGATTTTCATACTTGAAATTAAAATCTCACAAATAATCACATTATTATATATAATTAAATAACTACATAAAATTTATTTACACCAAAAGTGTATCAAAATTATTGTCAATTAATATATTTGTTTCACAAAGAGGAATGAAAATTCTGTAGAGTAATATATATATATATATAGTCCGTTACTCTTTTTTCTTTTTGGCTGGTGCTTGTATATTTCGGTTACTCTAACCGTAGCAAAACTAACTCCAATCACGGAGCCAACCTACCGGCCAGGAGGCAAACTTGGCCGAGGCTACTACATCGTATAAGAACTAAACAAACAAACCTAAATATAAAAACTAGGGTAAATTTTTATATTAACTTCTTTTGAGGCTTAGTGAGATTTGTCTTGAGTTTTTTATTTGTAAAATTTGTTGATGATCAACATAGTCTTAAACTTGTAAAATCATTTCTTTACTTTCTTTAAATTTATAAAATTATTATATCATTTCTGCTAAGGTTGTACATTATTACATTGTCAACGGTAGCCAATATCACTCAAATAAATATATAAGGTCAAGGTAAATTTCATCAACTCTTGAAAAACAATCAGTGTAATTTATGTTATGTAAGTAATGAAGGTAAGACTAAAATTTTGTGATATGATACCGAAAATTGAAGAACAGTATAGAATTAGCTGGGCTGCACGAGCAATATTCATTGCATTGTATTAATTTTGACTCATTCTTAACTCATAATTAATCTGGCTTGCAACAGACACTATTCTTTATTGGGTTTGACCTGCTGTTCGATCTTGAAATAATTAATACTTTAATTTGAGATAATTAATTTGTTTAAATGTGTAAGAAAATAGGAAGTATAGTCAAAATCATAAATATGAGAAACGCGATTAATCTCAACTAACACCAAAATTATTAATTTAATATAAAAAAATGTCTCATTAATTGAAAAAAAAAGGAATAAAGCAACCAAATATACAAGACAACCGTAATGCCGAACCGAAAGTATTGATGGATTGCAATATATACACTTAATAAAAGTGAAAAATGCCACCACCCTACAAAGCAGCAAAATGTTGAAAAGCAGAGGCGGTGATGGCGGCTTCCTCTCTATTTTGACCTTTGACCATTTCTGGTTCCAACAGCGCAATGAGAACATACATCATAACATTTCTTTTTTTGCAAAGTATTATTTGTATATTTATACATCTTTGCAAGTGTAAGGTATTGATTATTACCCCCAAGCAAGATTATGCGTCAGCTGGTTCGATAACAAGTTCCAACCTCACCAAAAATCTTTATTATCTTTGTTTCTTTTTTCTTTTCATTTTGGCTGCACATGTGAAGAATTCTGTTGTGGTATCCATTCCAAATTATCATATATAGCTTCAATGGAAAAGGCACTTTGGGGTGAAATTGGTGAGGAATTCTGTTTGGTATCCCCCACCAAAGTACCAGTTGTTAGGATAATTGGAAAAGGCATCTCATGTTGGAAAGGCTTTTAAAATTTGTGTTTCTTCCAACTGAGGAAACCATTTCCATTTCCACTACCGCCAATTTTAAACAAATATTTTGTGGAAAATAATTATCAAATAATTAAATATGAAATGTTAGCCTTCTGACTTCCATTGGTTGGACAATAGACATCCTTATGGAATGAGGTTCAAGTTTTGACCCCTTTTTTTTGTTGTTGCTGTTGTGGGTTTTTTTTTTTTTTTTGGGGGGGGGGAGCTGTTTATTTAATGAACATTTGATTTTCCTAGAAGTCCATTTATATAAATATTTTAGTCATTCAAATGTTTTATTCTCTTCAAGGTTCTAAATAAAACTTCATACAAAAGACTTGTTCAGAGATTGTTGAAATCAATTGGAAGCAATGATATCCGTATGTAAGTTTTACATACACTATTAGCACTTAGAAAGCATGTATCATAATTAGTAATTGATTATTTCAATTACATTATTGGTGAACCTACGTGTAAGAAATCATACTATCAATATTTATCATCAACTACTTACTACTGGACTCACCCGTAAGAAAAGTGAAATCTTCATTTATTAACACATGGTTCTCGATAGATAGATCCCCAAGAATGCAATTGAATTATAACTGTTTGCAATTCTTCATGTGTCAAAATAATGTATATAAAAATTATGTAAAATAGTTGTTGCCCTTCCTCGTGGAATGCTCAATGTTACAACAGGAAAAAGACGAACATCAACTTTGTTCCTGTGTCACAGAATCTTTTTCGGTTGTGTTTGAGGCACACTTCTGCCTAATTTTTTTGGTCCGATGGCACAGTGTATATCACCATTTTCCTTTTCTTCTTTTTCTTTTTTTTTTGGGGGGGGGGGTGTTACAGTATGGGGGAGATTTTTGCATGGATAGAATTTCAACAAGTCAAATTTAGGTGGACTTACAACAAAGCTGGGTGTTGCTAACTTTATTCAAAATACAATCGCTTATGAGTTTCACTATTTTTATGGTGAATATGTCTAAACGTGAGCTGATATACTTGTGCCTATACAATGATTTTTTAGAATATGTCACCATCTTTCATTTTTAAGCTTTCAACTTATAATGGGCTTGGACTATGAGACATTAAACTTGGGTTCTATGGAGAGCTTAGCTCAAGCATTTAATTTTCGGTCAACAGTCCAACTATTCTTATCCACACCAATATCAAGATTGATCCACAAATGGCCAGCATGTCCCATAACCAATGGGCCACAAAACCCTCCATCCATCAAATGGTTGAGTTACAATGAAATTTCGACCAAAAAGAGAGAGGCTGCAATGAAATTATGATTTTATTTTTAATGAAAAAGAATCTGGCCACAACGGCTGATTAACCATAACGCGATATTTGTATACTGAAAAGTATTTTGTATAAGTGAGAAGTATCACTGCTCTCTCTTGATATAGTTGCAAAATTACTATATTTTACTCATAAATAAATTCCTTTTACTTTGTATAATGGAGGAGACAGTCATTTGTATTGATCCTGTTAAATATAGCTATTTAAACAATGGAATTAATATTAAAGAGAGTTTGGAACTCCTCTAGGAATTATAGAAATCGATAGAAATGTGAATAAAAGTGGTGATATAAAATAAAGATCATGAAGGATACTCACTTTCATTCTTAAATTATACGCATAAATTACTTAAATCCATAAAATTAAGAAAATAACTTTGTAATTCATAAATTTAGATAATGTGAGTTAAATTACTCCTAAGACCTTCAAAATTTCAATTGAGTCAAACAATCCCTAAACTCAACAAAATTACTTCAAATACGAAGGATTAATTTGATTTGACAAGATTAGGAGTGGAAATAGACTAGAGCTAGGTTTAACTTTGACTTAAATAAATATGTCCTATATTGCTAAAAAGTAGCTTAAATCTAGGCTTGTTACTTGACATATACCTTCATTATAGTCTTAGCTTATTCTTCTTAAAAGACTGGTCTTGCTCAAAAGCATATTTAAAAGCTTATTTATTATAAAATTTTTAGGTAAATTACATTTACCTCCTCTGGTTTGATAAAATTTACCCAGCTTCCCACTATTTATTCAGATAATACTAGCCTTCCATAGATGCATTATTTATTATAGGATAGGGAAGGTCAATGTAATAATTTTATAAACTCAAGGAGATCAATATAATTTATCCAATTTTTTTTAAGAAAAACTAAAACGTTTAACTCTTAAATAAGTCAAAGGACTTTTAGATGCATAAAAAAAATCATATTTTTAAAGTATATTTTTAAATAATAATAATAATATAAATAAGTTAGCATGTTAGACCTAGAAGTTATTTTTATTATCTAAATCTTATTTGTTTAGCTAAAAGGCTTTTTAAAGTATAAACCTAATTTATTTACTACATAGACCAAGTCAAGCTTGGTTGAATGTAGACGAGTCAAAACCCTTGACAAAACCTAGCCTATTTCCATCCTAGACAAGATATATTTAAAAGATTAATTTGACTCATTTGCAATACAAAAACTAATTTAACTCACATTTTATAGTTTTAGAGATGAATATGAATCATGGATTCACGGTACAATTTCAATATCTAAAGTAAGCATTCACTCTTATAGCATAACATTAGGATGCATTTTTCAAATCCTTAAACCTGAATCAAAGCATGCACCTCTTTCTAACTTATGTGGGCAAGCAGTTTTAACGTTGTAGGACACGAAGCATGGCACAAAAAAGATAGATACAATCAAAAGCATAACCACTAATCACTTCATTCACTGTATACTTCTGATGAGGCTCAGCAAACTTCAGATTCAAAATCTGTAAGTCTGTAAGCTGACAAAATAGTTTACAACACGTCAACACCAAACAGGCCAAAGTATTCATTCTTTGTAAAACAACAGTATATATCTTTGAACAAAGTAGCTCACAATCACATGCCAAAAAGTTGGTCGATGAGATGTGTCAGGTAGAAACCCTTGGTTGCTTGTATCCATGCTCAGGTATAAGGTTCTCAGATGCAGCTCTTTTTGGTTTCAACTGCAATGAAAATGGTGAAATGCAACCATTTAGATCACCAGCATGTGCATACCTACCTAAACCAAATTATATGAGTTTTTAACCTTCATGACTAACCTTCTCCTCAGCACGCTGATAGATATGTCTTAGGAGGATATTTTTGGCTTCAGTACTTATCACTGTCAGAAGAAATTTCAACATGCATGAGTCAGAAGAAATGTTGAATGCAGGCCTACATCAAAACAAATACTGCAACTAAGATTAATGGTGTGTTTGTTTCAGATTTTTAAAAAAACGACTATAAAACTTAAGTCTTATATATAATTTTAAAAAAAAAAAAGCAAAAAACCTTTTTTTTTAAGAAGCTACTCTTTTTAGTTTCTACAAAAAAGCTGAAAAATAAATTTTTTGAGATTTTGATTATTTTTAAAAAATTATCCAAGTATACAAAAAGTGATTTTTTGGGGTGAAAGAAGTGATTTTTGGCCCCAAAAAGCTCATCCAAACACCCCCTTACAATCTTTTCTCAATTCTTCCCTTTTATGTACCAGCCAAATATTTTTAAGCAATGGCAGTTTGGATCCTCCTCCAAGAAAATATGATTGATAAAGTTCAATCAGATTATCAATCAAGTGAATACAGCAATGTATTACAATATAAGTAAGTAGAAGAAAGTTTGCTTCACTACCTTGATCAGGTGGTGGAAGGGTCCTGTTGTGAGTAGGATGGTAAGTGACTGGTGGCATTTTCTGAATGAAATAGAAATTTCATCTTTAGGAAGCGATGAAATATATGGTTAGATGATGAGTAATACGCTTAAAAGAACAAAAACAGTAGCAAGTTACTTAAAAAGTTGGTCGTCAAAATGATCTTTAAAAACAGCAAATCTCACTTTCCTTGAGATACAGACACACAAAGATAAACTGCTCTACAACTTAGTTTCTCCCAGATTTGGTGAGAAAAGAGGTAAGGAAAACTGTGACTATTAAGTATCTTTATCTCTGAAATCATAGATGTCATATTTGGGAATTCTTACTTAATATTGAGTTAAATATAATTGATATCATTGTGGTTACAAAGGTATATGTAAATTGGATAAAGTCAGTTCTAATCCCTATTCATTGAATGCGCTTAGAAGGCAATCACTTTGGTTTAGTTTTGGTACCTTGGCCTCCTTGAACATCATGTTCTCTTGTATGTGAATAATATATATTCATCTGCCTGGGTGTATTTAGACACATGATTTGCACAAACTTATGCATAACTTTTCCTCTAACTCAACACTTGTTAAAGAAGTGACACATAAATAAGGCAAGAACTATGTACATGATAAGGCAAGAACTATGTACATGTTATCATGTTACCATACCTATATACTTCAACAAAGGTATCAGATGAACTCCTTCAATGTCAATAGTTAACGGACCATTTCATTGGTAATACATATTTTGATTGCAATTTCATAGACCAAAATAGTTCAAGGAAAAATTTAAGCAAGTTTATAGACAGGATAAGAATTTAGAACAATTAAATTCATTGGAAGGTAAAAATCGCAAAGATACTTAACAATGTCCAGGTATCATGGAACTGAAATGGCTAAAGTCAAGAGTCATCTTTAAAATATATAATGGCAAATTAAGTATAATTCTAGTTTTCTTCAACTAATTAGAAACAAAAGTAACCCTCCTCTGATACTGAATATTTAATTATTGCTGCAATAGAAGGCAAGAAAGCCAAATTTTGAAGTTTTATATAAAGACACCAAAATGACAAGAAATATGAAGCAAAAGAAAATCATCCCTTGCTTGGAAAGTTTTAGACTAACAATACTTTCCTTTATGGTTTCTTGAGAAAACTAGTAAAATATAAAGAAAAAAAAGATAAGCAGTAAAGCTATTGGGATGACAAGGAGATCTTTCCAGAGGCAATGCTGAGTATAACAGCACTTCTGAACAGTTCAACCTCAGGCCAACCACAAACTACACCATACTTTTGGTCCATTACTATCGTGAATTATGATTATCCAAGTAAGTCCCAAATAAAATCAAAATGTCACGACATACTCCTCCATGTGATAAAAAGAAACAAGCTTGAAAATGAAAAGATCACGATATAAATTTTCTTACAACTTTTCTACCAAGTTCCAACTTCAAAATTCCCAAAATATTATCATAACTTAGTGGTGCCATTTAAATATACAAGTCTTTCAAAGTAGAAGAAAGTCTTACATTAGTGATTAACAAGGGAAGAAGGAAAACGGGCACAGGCACAGGCACGGGAGCGGGGGGTGTGTGAAAATATGGCAATTCTGTTTTCACTAAACCATCTACCAGGATAAATGCAAATGATAGTAGCAAAGCAAAACTGAGGATTAAACACAATCGAATTTTCAATGAGCTATAGACTTTGAATTTGCATATCTTGAATGAGTTCAACCAGGATTCTCAAATACACAGTCTATTTTCATTTTCTGTGGTTTTTGTTTTCAGAATTTTGTGAAAAACAAATAGTGAAAACAGAAAATGAAAACAGACCTTTTGTTATGTATAACTCTTTAAAGTAAAAATAAAGGAACTTACAGAAGAACTAGAAGGATCTGAAGGTCGAAGCTGACTGAAGTTGTGAGGGTCATATGATGGCCAATTACCGAGTACAGAGTCCATAATGGTACAAAATTCAGAGAAACAGACAAAAATGCAACGGCACAGCGAGGAAAGACAGAAGAGGAAGAACACAACACAAAGCAACCCTCCCTAGAAGCAGCCTGCTGCAAGTAGGGGATTGAACTTCATATGTTATGCACTCATTACATAGGCCACCATTTTCCTTGTCCTAACTCCCTAACCCAATTCTACATTCCCATTTGCAGAAAGATTATATATTTTTGGCTGATGGGCTGCAATTTATTAAAATGAGGGATAAGTGCATTTACATTGTATAACCCGAAATTGAATTAGTTAATTTCAATAATAATAATAAATGAAAAAACAAATGGAGATTGGAGAAGATCCCACCAAAATTAGAGAGATATTGAAATCCCAGATATCAGCAAATTCTCATTTTAATCCACCAATGCATGAAAATTCTCAAATCTCTGTACAATCAAATGATCAACAAAGATTATTTAGGCTTCAACATACACCATGAACAAATCAGCAGCAATTTCACAAAAACAAATAATCAACAAAAAAAAGCCAATCCTTTCCTCTAATTTTTGCAAGAGAAGCCATGAAATGAATGCCAGAAAAGAAAATTATGATCAACAATTAAAGGGAATACCGAAAAAAATAGTGAAAAAACTGAAACCCCATTATTGGTTCAATGATGAATAAAAAGAGAATATCAATTTGTTTAATCCCAACAACCTAGCACTGCAAAACCCCAACACATAAAAGAAAACATTGAACCGTTTATTAAAAATGATGATCAAAGTCCAAATACAGCATGTAACATAATATATATATATATAGTACAAGTACAATTAACAAAACACTCTTGATTACCTAGGATTCCCAAAGTTGCAAGTGTATGATAAAGGGTTGCAAAATGGTAACAGTGTGAGTGTCAGATTCAGACATGAGAATCAAAATCCTCATCAGCTTGGGTGATTTGTTATCAGATCTCTCTGGAACTCCTTCTCACATCTCAGCTGCTGGCAGGCATATACATGTAGTAATGTGGAGTTGTGTTTGAGTCCAAAAGGTAAAAGCTTCAACATGCCATGTTAAGACTAGAATATCCCATTCCCACACACTCACCACAATTACAAGAATGTCCATAAGGTGGCTACGTGTCACAAACATACCCGAGGCTGAAAACTTTGGGCTGTGGTTGGAAGTTTTACAGGGGAGGGAAGTGAATGATTATTAATGAAATGGAAAAGAAAAGTGAAGAGTAGAGTGAAATAGAATAATTATACTCTTAATTGGGAGTTGATAATTTAAGTGAATGAAATGAAAAAAGAATGAAAATATAAAATAAAAGGACTAAAATAGTACAAACATAAGCTCTCTCCCCTCAACCTCGAATTTGGGTGACATTAGTTTTACTGTGCATGATGACCAAGGAAGGACTTCCCCTCCCTTGTTGGCCCTTCCCTCCCCTCCAATAACATCCAAACACATGTTTAAGGCAAATATCCCTTCCATTCCTTGCCACTCCTTCCAATTTTTGACTCCCAATCATAGCATTAGTGTATTTGGATGGATGGTTAGCATTGGATGGATGGTTAGCAAGGCACTGGCATGGGAAGAGAAGGCTAATTTTAAAAAATGCGTTTGGAAATTATAAACTTATAACTAGCATGAAAATTTGCATTTTATCCTATGAACTATAGGTTTTATACACTTTATCTCTCAAAATTTTAAAATTGTAAAAATTAACATCCTAATATTTTCTAAATGTGCATTTTAGCTCTGTCAAATTGTTGCTACTTATTTTTTAAAAACAGATACAATATACTCCCTCAAACTTTAAATCAGTTATAACTCAATAACTTAATACCCTAAACTTTCTCAAATATGTATTATTTTTATTAACAATAAGCGAAAAAATAGCAAAATGGGCAATTTGCACATTAAGAAAATGGTAAGAGATCGATTTGCATATTTTTAAAGTTTTGGAATAAAGTGCACAAAGCTTTTAGTTCAGGGAGGTAAATTGCAATTCCCTAATTAGAAGGAAAGAGAATAACAAGGGAAGGTGTTGGAGTCCCTCCCTTCGTATTAATATAGTGCAATTAGCTACCCAATTGATGGCTCAATGAAAATGGGCTCAGTTATGAGTGAGTTTCACCCGCAAGATCGAGGACTAAAAATTTGGAAAACTTTTTTGGGAAAGGGTCTACGTTTACCACTCTAAAAGTATGTATTATATACTTACTCTACTCAATTACTCTTTATAGACATTGATTTTAATCAATCTAACCATTTAATTATATGATATTATATTAATGATCAAACATGTCGAATTTCAGAAAAATTGGACAACAATAGGTATGTACTCTCATGACTAATATTTACTTATATTTTCAAAAACATATTATCCGTCAAAATAAAGTGGAATAGTAAAGCATTTAAGAACTTTAAATTCAACAATTAGAGTAGTGTGATTTTATGTTCATAAAAAGTTATTAGATGAAAAAAAATATATCATAACTTATTCTTGTGATAAATGGATCCTAATGAAATGCATAGTTTTTTTATGGATCCCCATAAAAAAGCTATTAGATGTGGAGGTTAGCAACCCTCTAAAGTCTAGGAAGGACAAGAAGAAAAAAAAAAGCAAAAACACTCTATATCTAATCCAATTACTACCTTATCTCTTATGGTGTGTTTAATTAACAAGTGAGGTTGGGGAAATTCTCAGAATAAATCTCATATATAAAATTATACATAAAATTTATCAATGAAAATTTATTTTCCAATTTTTCTCCTTAATCAAACATGTACCGAAAGTAATGAATCTATCATTTATTATATCAAGTCATTGGATAAAATTGGAAAACTACATTTATATCTTTTCCATTCCATTAAGTGATATTGTAAATTTGTAACTTTCAAATAAAAGCAAATAGGCTCTCCTCCATTCCTTCATTAAACTTCCAAATAAGAGAATGGTGTACTTTTATCCACTCTACTCCTTGCATCTCTTTTCTATTTCACTATGAGTCAATTCATTTCATTATTTATGAAACTCCCAAACATAACCTTAGCTAAGTTTACTTGATTTAATTTCTGCATCAAACTTTTTTTCCAAGTATATATGAATGACAATGAAATTTGAATCCATGATATAGTGGTGAATCAAGCAAACCCCTTACCATTGTGCAGGTTCTACTCTAGGGATTCATCCTTTTTCTCAAGATCCATTTGCAACCAACGACTTTATATCCATTAGGCGGTTTCACCAACTCCCAAGTCCAATTCTTATGAAGAGATTTCATCTCTTCACTCATTGCAGCAATCCATTGTCAGACTCATTACTCGAGATAGCCTCATAGTATGTGGTAGGATCTTCCGATTCCATATCCTTTGACACGACAATGTAAAAGAGACTATATCTATGACCATACCTCTGTGGTGATTTAATTTGCCTATTTCTTTGTCTCTAGTCAAGCTATATTGTTGTAACTGTTGTTGTGTATATACAGGTATCAACAATATCTTACTCTTCTTCTTGAATGAGCTGATTAGAAGCATATTCTTGCATCTGCTTTGGTGATTCAGCTTCAAACTCCACCTGCTTACTAGCATCTTGGTCTTTTTCTGCATCGCCAACCTCTTTCTTCGAATGAAGCAATGATGATTTATTAAACTTAACATCTTTGCTAATTATGAATTTGAATGACTTAGATTCAGTGCACCACAATCTATAACCTTTCACCCTAATTGCATGTCCGAAAAATATATTTTAGTGCCTTTTTCTCAAGCTTTCCATCATCAATATGAGCGTATGCAGGATAATCGAAAATTCTTAGATTTGAATAATCGCAGGAGCACTAGACCATACCTCAATAAGAGTTTTCAAATTGATCGTAGTTGACGAGACGATTCACCAAGTAGCAAGCCATATTGACAGCTTCAGCCCAAAATTCTTAGACAAACCAATATAAGAAAGCAAACAACGAGCCTTCTCCAAAAGAGTTTTGTTCATACATTATGCTACTCCATTTTGTTGCGAGTCTTTCACACAGTATGATGTCGTACTATGCTTTCATTATCATAGAACTCGTTGAAATGACCTTCACAAAACTCCAAACAATTATCTTTAGAGGCGCTTGATTTTCTTATCGGTCTAGTTCTCAATAAGCATTTTCTATTTCTTGAAAGTATGGAATACATCATTCTTGTGTTTTAGAAAATAAACCTATACCTTTCTGAGAAATCATTAATGAACGTCAATAGGAATTGGGACCACCTTTTGATAGAATAGACATAGGGCCCCATAAAGTCAGGTGGATGTAATCCACTGTGCCTTAGTCCTATGGATATCAATGTTGAACTTGATTCTGGTATGCTTCTTGTACACAAAATGTTCATAAAAGTCAAGCTTCCCAATTTTGTGATCACCTAACAAGCCTCGCTTGCTCAAAATTCCTATTTCATTCATATGCCATAGACGCATATGCCACAAATGAGTAGTCTTTGAATCTGAATAGATGAAGATGATACCGAGGTAATGCTAACAATGGTACTTCCTTGGAGTAAAGAAAGACCATTGACTAACTTACCTTTAATCACAATAAGAGCACTTTTGGAGATTTTTGAAACTCCACCTTTAGCAGAATACTTATAACTTTAAGAATAAAAAATACCTAAGGATATAAGATTTTTCTTCAAGTCTAGTATGTATCAACATCATCCGTGTTCTCACAACTCCATCATGCATATTAATTTGGATTGTTTCAATGCTAATGACCTTACAGGGCATATCGTTTCCCATAAAGACAACACCACCATCAATTGACTAGTAAGTTGTAAACCAATTTGGTTCGACACATGTGATAGGAATAGCCTGAATCAATATCCAAGTATAACCAATGAACTGGTTGATTGCGAGAACATTATTAGTACTTTCAGCAACACTTGCTTCATCACATGAATCTTTGTCCTTTTTGTCTTTGAGCCTCTCAATTTGCTCTTCAGGATCCTTCTTTCTTGCAATATCGACACCTGCCTTTATGACGTTTAGACTTAGATCTAGACTTTCCTCTTCTACTCTTTGATCCAATCTCCTTTGACCTCCCTCTGGCAACCAAGTTAGATACAGGATCATCATACTCGGTCGTGCTCCATTTTGTCATGACTTAAAAATCCAGATTTAATCTCATCAATTTTGAGGCTTTCACGATCATATATGAGCGTTTCACGGAAGTGCTTGTAAGAAGGAGGTAAGGAACAAAACAACATCATTGCCTATTGCTCACTTGAAAATGTCTCGTCCATATTTTTCAAATCAGTGACGATGACGAGTGACATGAACTCAGCTATGTGAGACCAAATTGATGTCCTTTCCACCATGCGAAGCATATACAGACGTTGTAAAACTCTAAGATGGTTGGCCACTGTCTTAGTCATATATAATGACTTAAACTTGTCACAATGATTCTACTATTTTCTCGAAAGGACCTCCTCCAGTACATTGTCTATAATGCATAACTGAATAATAAAAAGAGTCTTTTGATCAACATCTTCCTATTCAGAATCCTTCATTGTGTCGAGCTTATTTTTCTTGCAAGAAAGTGCTATTTTTACACCTTGTTGTACAAGAACACCCATCATACGACTTTCCATATCCCAAAATTAATGTGCCCATCAAACTCCTGAATATCAAATTTTGCAGGAGACATTTTTAAATGAATTAGCCCAAAATTCTATAAGAGTTCTAATCAGTTTGTTGTGAAATGATGGGCTCAAAAGGTACAAATAAGTAGCACATAATAAATATGTGGAAACGTAAAATAAATGACACTAGTAATTTATGTGGTTCTTAAAGGCTATGTTAACGGGCAAATGCGACAACCAAATATTTCACTATGGAAATATGATGGAGATATAAAATATAGACACACTCCACTCAATAATCAAATCTCAAATACACCCAGAATACCTCACTATTTTTCTCTTATGTGTACTCAACTCATAAAAGAAAGGAATTTATAAGTAGCAAATAACTCTTTTTATCACACAGAAATAAGGAGATGTTTGAGTTATTGGTTTATTTGTTTGTTTATCTTCAAGTGCTACAAATAAAGCTGTATTTATAAAGCTTGATGGTGCATAAAATCCAAACATTCATTTAATACTTTGATAGCATATTTCAAACCAAGTTAATATGGCTTTTGACTAATGGCAACTTACAAGCAAAATGGTATGGGCACCAAAAAATAAAGAAGCTACAGCCACCTTGTTGAACATTTTGTCCTAAAGCTTATCATCGAAGGCTTGAAAAGTTAAGCCAGTATATCAACACATAGTAAATACAATAGGTGTCATCCATGAACAAACTCCACGGTAGAGCTTCATCCATGAAGCTATTTTTGCAACTTCATTGAAGTATCCTCCATATGTGCTACCTTTATAACAAAAGGTGACATATAACATAGATTCTTTTATGTAAACACAAATTCAACAAATCATATTTTTGGCACAACTTATGGTAAAGGTGGGTCTATCAACTTTATTAAATATATATTCATTAATCTATAAGTATCGTTTTTTCCTTTTTTGTGAGTGTGCCTAAAAAGTAACTCTTATATTTTGTACTCATACAAGAATTATTCGGCATATAAACTTTAGGTCTCACAAAAAAATTACCCTTTTGGAGTTTTCTTATATATTTAATTGAGGAGAAAAAATAAAATAAGATAAAACAAATATGTGAGATCTATTAAAAACTTGTCTTCTTAAAAATGAAAAGTACATGAAGGAAAAAGGGTAAAGATGATGGTAATTTATAATACTACCCTTGATTAAAATTAAAATAAAAAGATAAAGACGTCATTTACATATAGTTATATTCCACATCACTTTTCTATTCAAGCAAATATAACTTAAGAAAACGTATTTTTTTTCTCTTAATTCTCTTTTCTTTTTTGTTTTATTTTGTCTTTACTTTTCTTTTCTTTCCATTTTTAATTTTCTTTTCACCTTTTATTTTCTTTTCACATGCAAACAAAATATACAATTAAACTGGACATGTCCACTAAATGGGTTGTGATGGGATTTTTATCACATATGTTAGCTCCAAACTTGATAATTGTTCCATCACTACTCTGAAGCTGGCATATGAGAGAGGATACAAGCGGGTTATCCTTGAAGCTGACTCTAAGTGTGCCCATGGTTTTTGTAAAGACTGTGCACATGAAATCCCACTCTTCCTATGTGGTGGTGCATGGTGCCCACGATCTGGTGAGGAGACAATGGACAATGAAGTTTTAGCACAACTTTCATGAGATGAATAGTTGCGTAGGTGCACTTGCCAAAGCTAGCCACTTGCAATTGGATGATTTCGTTATTTGCCATTCATTGCGTAGTTTTCTGTCTGTGAATTTCAACGCTGATTTGAGGGGAGTGTTTCATCCTTGTCTAGCACCTATGTAATTATGTGTTTTTTGGACTCAATGCCCCTTAGTATATATATAAAAATAATAACATTGTTAGTGGACAAAAATCAAATCCTTAACTATTAATATAAAACTTTTCTAAAAATTTAATCTACTCAGTATATTAAAATTTTTTTTTTCCTTATATATTGTTATCATATTTTTGTTTGGGAAATGAAATTTGTACTAACAATATTGACTCATTTGGCATTCATTAACAAAATACAGATACAAGATTGATTGGATAGAAAGAGAAAAGATAATGGACTCATAATTTTTGTGTCTCTCTCCCCTAGCGAATTCCAAATAAGTCCTTATTGTGAGTAGATATATATCATTCTTTTGTTTGTTTTCGTCAGTAACATTATCATATTCATAAACATAAGAAAATAAATAAAACAAAAAGATCCAAGCCCAAACCAATAGGAAATTCCCCAATTCCATCGCGTCACCTTCCCACGAAAACCGCATGACAATCCTAAACCACACACTCACAAAATAAACCCCACAGCCCACACTTCTTTTTCATACAGTATATATTTTTTTTAATTTCTTTCACCCCTTTTTCCATTCATTCAACTCAACACCCCTCCTCTCCTTCTATAAATGCCAAACACTCCGCACGTCCACTTTTCCAATCTCGGCTCTCTCACACACGTCCAATTCCTCTCCGCGTCTTCATTACACAAACAGAAACACACCAAAACAAAGAAACACAGGAGGGAAAAAAAAAAAACGATCGTAACGTAACCTTCGTCTAATCCAACTCCAAAATAAAAACAAGAACAAAACCCTAGATCTTTCCAGTTTCCTGACATCATTTCTAGAGAGAGAAACCAGAGAGAGAGGGAGAGGAGAGAAACCGAGAGAAAAGAAAAAGTCTCAAGAATGTCGGATGCGTTTTGCACAGACTGCAAGAGGCAGACGGAGGTGGTGTTCGACCACTCGGCGGGGGACACGGTGTGCTCGGAGTGCGGCCTCGTGCTGGAGTCCCACTCCATCGACGAGACCTCCGAGTGGAGGACCTTCGCCAACGAGTCCGGCGACAACGACCCCGTCCGCGTCGGCGGACCAACCAACCCTCTCCTCACCGACGGCGGACTCTCCACCGTCATCGCCAAGCCCAACGGCGCCTCCGGCGAGTTCCTCTCCTCATCCCTCGGCCGCTGGCAGAACCGCGGCTCCAACCCCGATCGCGGCCTCATCCTCGCCTTCAAGACCATCGCCACCATGTCCGACAGGTTAGAGAAAGAAATCATCCACCTTCCTAGGGTTCACGCGTTTTTTTTTCTTTTCTTTTTTTTTTGTGTTTTCGAATTGCAGTATTTTTTTTATGATGATGATTCGGAATCCTTGGATCGGCGTGTTGTTTATTTATTTCATTTGATTTTGTTTCATATATATAATTGAGTTTGGGGATTTTTGATGGGGAAGTATGTGTGTTGATGTTATGTTGTGATGGAATGGTCCTATGTAATTGGAAGCTTAAAAGAATGGTTCTTTATGGTTTATGGATATGATTTTTTTTTTCGGTTGTTCGGTATTGCTTGAGATGAGTAATGCAGGATTGGGTGTGACCTTAACGCTTGGTTTTTCCGGATGGATTGTAGACTGATTGCAGCTAAAGATGTTAGTTTGAATTGTCTGAAACCTAATCTTTTAAGTGGTGGATGGAGGAAAAGTTAGTAGAAGCTGTGTTTTTGAGGTTTTTATTAATATGGGTACACTAAGTACTAACCTAATCTTCATGATGTCTTTATTGTTATTTGTTCTATTTATGCTTTATGACATGGAAATTATTATAGCTAAAATCTCAGAATTTCGTTATTCGCCTGTTTTACCTTATAAGATGTGATTAGTTGCAACTCAGAATTTCGTTATTAGCCTGTTTTACCTTATAAGATGTGATTAGTTGCAACTTTTGTCTTTAATGATTAGACAATTTGAAAGATTTACTGATGTAAGATGATAATATTTCAGGTTGGGACTTGTTGCAACAATCAAGGTACGATGATTTCTTTCTAACTCATGTTTTAATCAATACCGAACACGTGTCATGGAACTGTTTATGTGATTATATTATGGTTGGGTCTAGGGATGGAAGCTCAAATACAGTTCACTAAATTAAAAATTTTATGCCTTTTATTGAAGCATTTGTTATATTAGATTGTACTGGGTATTCAGACTTCGTCATTGCTTGATAAATGACCTTTCTTCTACTTCTTGTGTGGTTTGCATCAGCTAACCTTAGAACTTTCTCAAGAAATTCTTTATCAATGGTTTAGAGATGCTGCGAGTTGGAGCCAAACTTAAAAAACTTTACATTTGAAAAACTATGAATGGTTTTAAATTTGTCCCTGAAGTTCACAGTGCTAGAAGCTGGTGAAACATGGCTGGGCATGCCGTTTAAAACTAGGTTATTCATGAAGCAAGTGGTGATGAATGATGGCTGGGTGTAACTGATGGAGAGAAAGGTCCAGATAATGTTTCTTCAAACCATCCTGTTATGCCAAACTTGTCAGAACAATGTTTATAATAGTGTCCGATAGCAACGCTATAGCATTGTCACAGCGTGTTGTGGCATGGGACTGCTACAAGAGCGACATTTGATGATTGCGGTCAAAATAGCGGTGTCATAGCTGCGATTCCAGGGTCAGGATGGAAACGCCCACTCTATTTTGCTCATGACCTCCTCCTTCTTTGTTTGTCATCCCTGTAGCTTTGCCGTTCCCAACAGGGATGTCGTCTCACCCTTCATCTTGTTTTCTAGTTCCATAGCGGTGCAGCTGCTATATCTCTTTTAGTTAGGGTTTTTTATGTTGAGGGAGGTCCTTTTATTTATTTTTTCTGAAACCTTTTTTACTTTATGGTCCGTTTGAAATCTTTGTTTGGGCAAGTATTATTTGGGCCGGGCTTGTTTATTCTCTTTTCATTATTTGACTTATTTCTTCTTTAAAATAGAACTGGGCCAGTTCTATTTTGTTTAAGTCTTCAAGGCTCAACTTCTTTTACGGGCGATGTTGTGTTTTATTTTTTTCTCTTATGCTCCTAAACTTCTTACATGTTGACTTGTTATTTATTCACTAATTTAATGATAATTACATGTTTAAAAGTATAAATCATTACATTTTATTATTAATAATAAATATATGTAAAATTGTGGGTAATCTTTTTATTTTTTGAATATTCATGTAGTATAATTATACAAAAATTCTCCATATTTTTTGAATATAGCGGCTATCTTGCTATATGCTATCCCGCTATAGCCGCCGCTATCTGGTACCTGGGATTGACTACTATGCCTTCCATTGTGTCCATTTCACCATGAAACTAATATTTATGGTTCTTTTTCAACTTGATTTTTCATTTAGATTAGTGTTTTAAATCCTCTTATATTACTTGCAATTGATTTGAAGGATCGGGCAAATGAGATATATAAGCGGGTTGAAGATCAGAAGTCCAGTAGAGGAAGAAATCAGGATGCGTTATTGGCTGCTTGCCTCTACATTGCTTGTCGACAAGAGGACAAGCCACGCACTGTAAAGGGTACCACCTATGATTCTCTTAACATCTGGATGCTTCCTGATTTATCTTTCCCTATGTAAATGAGCTTCCCTGAACCTATGGATTTCAAATAGAAATTTGCTCTGTTGCCAATGGAGCCACAAAGAAGGAAATTGGCCGAGCAAAAGAGTACATAGTGAAACAACTGGGTTTGGAGAAGGGTCAGTCTGTGGAGATGGGAACAATACATGCTGGAGACTTTATGGTGAGTATTTTCTTGATTGACATGAAACACAACTTGATATTTTAATCAAGGTTTAAATCTTATATTGGTGTATCGTTAACATTATTTTCATTGCAATCTTTAGAGGCGATTTTGTTCTAATCTTGGTATGAATAATCAAGCTGTCAAAGCTGCTCAAGAAGCTGTTACTAAATCAGAAGAATTTGATATAAGGTAAATTCTTGTTTGTCTTGTATTTCCTTAGAGAATAAAATAGATGTTCACTGCTAAAGGTTGGTCTTTCATGTTGTTTACTCTTTTATATTAATATTAGATTTTGAATTCAACAAAACTGTCACTTCTTGGAGGAAGTTTAGGTGGCATAAGCAAACACACTGGCATTTTTTCTGCTTTAAAATGATCTAACAATATCAGCTCTTAAGATTATGTCTTTATAAGCATTAGACTGTGCTGATTAGCTTTAGATTTTAACCCTGTTGCCCGTTGAGAAAAAGTGAAGGGTGTGATTATGGATCTGAAATCTGTGTTTTACATGACTTGTGCTGTACCTTTGGGATAAAGACGTGGAAACTCTTGAGATGTGCATGACATGCCATGGGAAGAAGCAACTGTGAGGAGTGTGTGGCATGTGAGAGAAGTGGAACCCTGAGGAGTGTGTTTGTGCGTTAATGAAGACTTTTGAGGTGTTATAGGAGGATATGGTTGAGGGTTGTATAGAAGTAGCTTCAAATTTAAACTTTCGTTTATCAAAGATCAAGGCATTATATGTGTCACTTTGTCTTGCAACATTTATAATTGATTCACTCAAATATCCAAAAATGACTTTTGAATTGCATAAATAATTGCATTGTCCTTTTGACAAATCCATTCTTACCTTTTAGGGTTCATTATTATTAGCGCTTAGTCTATTCCACTTCACCTTAGTGTTTCACAAATCCACTCTTTTTTCTTTTTGGCTATTCATAATCTTCAATTGGATGGTATTATACTCTTATTGTTGATATTAGTGACATCTTTAATCTTCCAGGAGGAGTCCCATATCAATTGCTGCAGCAGTTATATACATCATAACTCAGCTCTCGGACGATAAAAAACCTCTAAAAGGTTGGTGCCACTTCTTAGAGGTTAACATGAGATTTGAAAGCATGAAATACTAACATATTGATTGGTTTAATTATTTGTGAAAACTGTCTCTTAGGTTGTTGATCTGTTGAATTTTATATTTATTTGGAACTAAATTGTCTGCTTGACAGAAATCATGAGGGTTGTTGGATGAAATGAACTGATAAGGGTCACTCATTCATCCAAAAATATCAGCTCATTCTGACAAACATTTCTGACTCTCTAACATTTTTCTGTTGTTATTCCTTTGCTATACGGTTTAAACTGATTTGCTATTTGCATAGCTGTATATGACTTACTGTGTTTTGGTGCAGATATATCTCTTGCCACAGGAGTTGCAGAAGGAACCATTAGGAACTCGTACAAGGATCTTTATCAGCATGTTTCAAAAATAATACCAAACTGGTATGCAAAAGAGGAGGATTTGAAGAATCTTTGCAGCCCTTGAATGTAGAGCAGAACATAGCGGCCATATTTAACATCTTAGATGCTGTTGGAGCATCCTGTTTTGGATGTATTGAACTCTTTAAACTTCTCTCAAAAGAAAGCAACTTTTTTTT
Organism: Dalbergia oliveri; assembly: GCA_030441495.1. Taxonomy (NCBI): domain Eukaryota; kingdom Viridiplantae; phylum Streptophyta; class Magnoliopsida; order Fabales; family Fabaceae; genus Dalbergia; species Dalbergia oliveri. The sequence goes on from JAMLFY010000008.1 coordinate 18,120,793, forward strand.
TTAACTATTTTTTACTTTTTGCCATTTTCTTTGCAATCAACTGCACTGTTCATTCTGGTTCACCCTCCCGATTTGATGAATATTCTTGGGGAGAGGGACCATATACATAAAAAGTTGTTCGACCTAGATGAAAGTAGAGTTCATGTTCTCCATTTTATTGTCATTGCCTTATACTTAGTAGATTAAATTAGATACATGCTGAGCGCACCTGTGGTTGAAAACTAACAAAGCTTGGAACTGCTTGATTTACTTCATCCTAGGTATGTGAACCGATTGCACAATGTTCTCCCTTAGGTCTTGTAAAATCTTTAGGTTGTGTAGAATTTATCAGCCCCTTCTTACAGAACATGGAACTCTCAACTTCCTTTTCTTTCTGTTCGGGTACTAAATATTTTTGGGAGGGATCTCCATTTAGATACTTGATGGTACTTTGGGAAATTAATCTCTCATCCATCAAGTGAGAAGGATGGGGATATTCTTGGAAATTGAAAAAGTAAAAGCAGCGTTAGCCATTTCATGACTCTATTAAGCACACTACAAGCTTCACTTTGGTCATGGTTGGCTTGAATCACTTGCGGTTGAATTATGACACACCACAATCCTCACTAGGCACACTACTGAGGATGAAGATAGTTTTGTGCTATGTAATTTTGTAGGTTCTATAAAACTAATATATTTACATTTAGCAATCTGCCAATGTCAATAATTGAAAAGTGACGTCCTTTATTTTTAATGCCGATTGAAAGTGATGCCTATAGCAGGTTTTATATCATAATCTATATTATGTATTTTTGACATTTTTCTCTAATAAAACTTTTAACCCCGATTATAGTTGCATTGTTACAACCAAAGATGCCCTAATGTACATGTTTTTTATACAAAGAATTCCAACCAAAACGAAAAAGTGCAATGTTGAGAATTTCTTGTTTTGAGGAATGTATGAGCTAGTTCCTCCTGGCCAGAGCGCCAAATAAGCAATATTTAGGTGATGCAAATCTCAACAGGTGGATGAGCATCAAGTAAGCAATATTTCGTGCATAATGGATTCAGGCTGTTGGCAGAAGATGTTGGGGAAACCAGGGGCGAAAGCCATGGCTCTGGAATGTCATGTTTTCCGAATGGTCTTTGTGGTTTGGTCTACGAATGCCCTTTCGGACCAATGTGCTTCCTTTTTATGTTTTTGGTCGAGGTCCAATATTATTCCTGGAAACCAAAAGAGCAGGAGGAGTTTCAATGTTGACTGAGCCTGATAGGGACTTTGGAAAATGGATCAATCCCGCTACTATCCAACGGATTGGGCCATACCCAGCATCCTAATAAGATTCTAGTTTTTGTTAACACGTCAGGTAGTACTAGAAGATTGTCTTTGAGGTTAGATTGTTTGGCAATCTCTACTTATGGTGGAAAGATTGGGGTTTACTTTTTTCTGCACTCTTGTGGAGGCGCTCTTGACTTTAGGCAATAGGCCTTAATCTTTGACTGTCCAGTCATTATCTTCCTATGTTGATATATATATATACACCTGGGGTAAGTCTTGGTACATTTACACCCTTCAATAACTTTTTATAGGTATAAAATTTTATCAATCTAACTTTTGAATTCAAATTATTTACCTTTTTTCTGAAATTTGACATGTTTGACTATTAATATAATATCACATAATTCTACGGTCAAATCAATTAAATTCAATTTCTATAAATAGTTATTGAAGGGTGTAAGTGTGTAAAAGACATTAAAGTTAGGAATTCTTCCTAGGGTGTTGGGGGAAGGTGAGGATTGAACATTAGAGCCCTCACTTAAATAGTGTAGAAGACAATTACAACCACTAGACTATGGCTCAACCAGTCCTATGTTGATATTGTATCACAATATGGGCCTAATGTTGCATTATGGTTAAATTCTAGTTAAGATAATTTAGTTACTGCCAATGGCTGAAGATCTTTGGGACCAAAGGGGAGCTACCCTGCTCAAGTTTTTTTTTTTCCTTACATATACAAATAGTGTCTTATAAAAAAAAAATTGTGTATGATTATTATGACTATGAAAGAGTTAATATGTCATATTATAGTAAAGAAAAAGCTCACTAATACATAATAAGTTCAAAACTTTTAATTCATTTTATTTGGATGTTAATGTTTTAAAATGAGAAAGGATTTGTTGATGACACACTTACTCCTTTAATAATCTTTTATACAATATATTTTTTCTCAATCGAATTATTGAATTATAACTATATATCTTGTTGATTATGTGTCAAATTTGAAATTAATTGATCATCTATAAGGATGTGGTTAAATAGCATGCGCTTTATTTGCACACATTTAAAGAATATTTATTACATTGATTTAAGATGTACATAAAAAATTATATAAAATAATTTTGACTTAATGAGAAATTTTACCAAATGTTCTGCAACATAAGAATTTTCAATCAAACAGTTGGTTCTATAAAATAAAATCCGATACAAAATTATCGAAAGTATAAGATATGTGTCAAGTTTAATATGTTTACTCCTCTAATATCCTACTTTTTATTTTTATTTTTATTAATATGCTTCCCTCCTCCAACTTTTAAGTCATCTTCCGTTCTGCACAACTAATTGTAAAAGTTTCATCAAGACTGAATAGAGATTGTGACGAGGTCACTTGTGCTCTTATGATTATTTGTAGTGTAATGCACACTTAACTGCATGTTTTTATGTTTTTATTCAAATTTGCGTAGTCTCATTGATTGTAATCACATAATTAGTTTGTATGTTATGAAGTGTCAAATTATTCGATGCAATTATACTATTGCTTTGATTACATATCAATGAAAATATGTCGGAGAAAAAAAAGGTCACATTTGACTGAATAGTGACTACTTACCAGAGTTAGGTATTGGAATGACGATTTGTGGAGTGGTTGGCTGAACCTGCAACATATTCAGGTTAGGTCTAAGGTTCAGATTGTTTAACCCATGAGTTGCAAATGACAAAAAGAGAACCTATGAGTTAAATAAATTATAACACGTGAATCGTACAAAAGGGATCTTAACAACCAAGCTCAGAATGTTTATCCAAGCTTAGGTATATCAACAACCAAGGTCAGAATGTTTATCCAAGCTTACATGACATTCCTTAATGCTCAAATTAAAATTCCTTATATACTCACTTTCGTGCTCATGGGTCATGGCAATGGAAACGATTATCACCGTCCAGCCGGCTGAACCACCAGATCTTAGGCAATAATATGTTGTTCCATCATCGTACATTCCATGTAGGCACAAACACGGTGATATAATTGGAATCATCATTTTAGTCCAGTTTTTGAGGTGGCTGGATGAGAGGAATCAAATGGGAATGTTTGGTTGCCATATGAAAGTGGATACGGTCGTTTCTCTAACAAATGCATAGTTATTTTATTAGTTGTGTGTGTATATATATATATATATATATATATATATATATATATATATATATATATATATTCATAGACAACAATGACTACTCCCTTCGAGACGTGAAGCTCCTATAAAAAGGTAAACATTTGGTCACGAGGTCAGTGGCGAAGCTTCACAAAAAAATTTAGGGGGCCAAGTAGTTTAATAAATAGATTAGATAACAAAAAATCAAATTAAAATTGACTATATATATCATATATAAAATTTTAGAGTGTATAGCAAATCTTATTCATTAAACCATATATATATATATATATATATATATATCTATACATTATAAAGTTTATGGATTTAGGACCTTTTGGATAACTTGTGACAAAAAATTTATCATGTGTCTCACTAATTAAATTTATTAATATTTTAAACACTTATAATTAAATCACAATCCTTGAATCAGATTCAAAAGGGTACTAGTACCCTTAGGGTTATATTATATTATATTATATTATATATATATATATATTTACAAGATATATAAAAGTTAGATTAACCATTTAGGAAGTCACATAATTTTGCATTTAAATCTTAATCATTCATGTAATATCTAATGGCCAATATTTATTCAACTCTCTCTCACAATTAATCATTTGTTTCATCGTATATGCTCCTTGTAGTAAAATTTAAAGCAAATCACTAACAAGATAAAATCATTTTCAAAAGAAGGACTAAATACTTTATGTTGTTTCATGCTCTTTTAACGACTTAAAATCATCAATATTAAATAATTTAATTAGAATTCAAGCTATAAGCAATTTTTGTTTTATAGTATGCCTAATATGAGGGTAAAAGAAGAAAACAAAAATTCATGGATGAACTTCATATGTAATGATGAGTGCTCTATAATCTATATATAAAATTACACATTCAACCCACCTATAAAAATTTTTGCACTTTTTTATCACATACTAAACACACACGTAATCTAAATAACCATAGTATTTTTTAAAAAAACTTTTCTTCGTATGTTATTGTATCATAGTACATCATTTTCTTTTAATTAAAAACAATAAGCTAATGGACTTTTTAGTTGAAAAAGCTCCATTTATGTAGAGTGATATTCATAGTAATTTATATACACATTTAGTGTAAAAATGTTTTATATAAATATTTAACCATATATTGCCATGTCTACATGAGTATTTGATGCAATCACTCATTATTTTAAAAATCTTATAAATAGAAGCATATAGTATAAAACTATGTGTCAAAATTAACCTAATATTTATAATTAAACTTGTGTATATATAGGGAACGACTCAAATGAAATGGTGGTTTATTGTGAGAATGGAGGGAGCGAATTTGGGTCATTGAATCTTACATAAATAGTTAAGATTAAAATATAAAATCATATGATATTTTTAAATGATCACGTGATTATTAATTATCAATAATAAATTTCAATCCTAACCATTCAAATATGGTTATATAGGGTTATGATCAAGTTACATTGGTGCAACTTTAATCAAGTGTTACACCATTATATTGAATAACTTTTTTTAGTGTTTGCAAAACCCATCGTTGGATTGGAATTCTATGTCACATAGATCATGTTCATAAAATTACAAATTAATTTAAAATCATTTAACATAATTTTTATGTACATCAAAATTAACGCAACATATATATTTGAAATAAATAAAAAGATGAGTTTCATGATTACATTCTTATTGATGTTTAATTTTTATATAATTTGGCACAAATGATCTTTATAATTCAACTGTTGAATTACAATTACCTATCATGAAGATTATTTGTGCCAAATTTCATGAAAATTGAATATTAATAAGAATGTAATCATGAAGCTGATATTCTTATTTATTTTAACCACATATATTATGCCGATTTTGATGTGCATAGAAATTCTTCCAAACGATTTTAGAATAATCTAAAATTTTATTGGCATGATTTATATGACATGGACTTTTAATCTAGTGATAGTTTTGTTAAAAATTAATTCAATAAAAGTTATTCGACGGTACACCGTGTAATTTGATCATAACCCTCTCTATATATAATTTTTTGAAAAAAAAAATTTGGGAAGGGGAGTTGGTGGGGCATGGCCCCCATTGTTTGAACCAAGCTTCGTTGTTGCCAATATCCTTTTCATACATGCTGTAAGAAATCAAAATTTTGACAGATATTTAAGAAGTCTAACTAATCCTCAACTTGGATATATATATATATATATATATATATTTGCATAAATATAAAATGATAAAAATATGAATTTAATTTTAATATATTAATATCATAAAAAAAATTTATATTATTATTCAAGAATGTATTTTCACATGGTTAAACATTATTAACCTTTATACTCATAGCTCGGAAATTGTACAGATGAAAATATTCGGCGAGATATAAGTGCAATAAAATTAAAGCCTGAATTATCAAATAATAATAATAATAATAAAGTCTGAAAAAAAAGTAAAAATGTCTTCCTATAAACATATTACCCGTGCTTATACGTCCACTCTATTGTTGCCGTCACCTTCAATTCGGTTCCTCGCCATAGCATAGCCATCAGCACGGGTTCAGTGCTGGGGTCTTCCTCTGTATGACTCTGTATCTATCAGCTTCGCCGCCCCCATTAATTGCTACACCTTAATTAGCCCCTGCCCCTCTGCCTTTGCAATTTATCACTGTTGCAATTTAGCAACACCCAATTTTGTCGCCACCCTTGCTTTTTGTTTCTATAACTGTATGTATTGCTAGCTAGCTAGTTGCTGTCAGTGTGACTGCCGTAATCATAACTGCTACACTTATATATCATCACCCTTGTCTCCATCGTCGACACAACTACAGGTTCATATATGGCTGCGTTTAGTTTCACACTACTCCTGTTTTCATGATTTCAGATTCTGTGAAAGAAGTCATGAAAATCGGAAACAAAAATTGAAAAGCGATTTTATATTCTTCATAGTTCTCGGTATTTTTTTTAATAAAATTTAAAAAATATGAGAATCATTTTTTTTTCATAAAACCTGATGCACTGCGATCTCTTTTTTTTCGTGATAAAAAACTAGTGAATTAATCATTGATCCGGTTTGATCTTTGATTAGTTCTACATGAAACAAATTCAAAATAATTGCGAGTTTCCATTAAATCCATCCATGAATTGGTGCATTGAATCGCGTTGACCGTGCCTCCAGCTTTGACCAAGCATCAAGGAATTTTTTTGCATACCAAATCAACTTGTTCTTTGTTATAATATATGTACAAAATTATATATGTTATATATTTCTCTTAATGCATCAATCAATGAATTTTTTTTCAAAAAGGCCAAGGCAAGGTTTGAACCCATGCTAGCAAGATTCACTTGCCTTCCACTAAGTCAACCTTGATCTTTGTTATAACATACGTAAAAAATTATATATATTATATGTTTTGTTAAATAATTTTTTTTATAAATTAATTTAATTATAGTTGTTCAATTAGTTTAATCATTAATAATTTTACTAACAAGTTGACTTTAGTTAAGTTGATAATTATGAATTAATGACTATTTACTATAATAATCATATATAATTTGTCATTTTTTCTTAGATTTTATTGACTAATCCTACAAAATCAATGTCACATTCACACGTGAAACACCGACTTGCTTTATTTGGTTACACATTTAACGCTGACCTTTTCAAATTTCAAGTGTCACGCGTAATAACAAACTTTAATTTTCATTCATTATTTCATTCAAAAGTAAACTCTTTGTATATGCTGAAATTAGCGTAAGCTAAGATATATATTAATATCTGAAATAGAAACTTTTCACTTGATTTTTAAGAATCACAAATATTAATCATTTTAATCCTAAACAATTGGATACATTAATTCTTCAGCAACTAATATAAACATTTATAGTTCTTGGAGACTGTTAAAAAAACTAATATGAGTGTTTATAGGTCTTAGAGACACCACCCATTAGAAATATTCTATTATGGCCTATATTTTTTTATGTTTCATATTTTTTTGGTATAAGTATGAAAGCGAAAGAAGATTAAATCTCCTAGGTCGATCAACGCAAATTGTGGCTCGCGCTATTCCGAAACCCTGGTCCACCCATCAAATCAAATAGGTTGTACATAAAGCCATAAAGGAGTTGTGGACATTTAATTTTCCCTCAAATGGCATTTATATAATGACAACAAGCCTTTCCGTCAGCACACATGTCCTTGGACCTTGAGCCCTGCATTTATTTGTCCATTTTTCAGTCTTAATGGGGAACTGTGTAAACTTTCAAGCTGAGCTCAATAGATTAGCCGTGTGTTTGGCTTTGTATCAGTAGAACTAGAAGACTTAATTTTGATAGAATTAATTGTGATAAAATTGGTTTTAAAGTAAAAGAATTTATATTTACTGTTTAATTTGAAAGCTAATTTTAATAAAATTGATATTGTTTAGATAATATTGATCAAAATCAATTTTAAATGTACAATTACAGAAAAGGACACAATTGTCTTCATATTTGCCCGTAACATCATCTTTATTTGTTATTGGAAGATAGTATTGGAAATTTAATTTTTAAATATTTTTAAACGTGATTCACGACAAGAAAATGTAACTTATAGTTTGTCTTCACTCTAAAGTCTCATCTGACTAAACAGTTTCTTCAAATATTTATTTAAAAGTAACTTTTAAAAAAATAATTTATAAATAAATTATTTTATATTTTAAGTACATAATAAAAATATTTATTTTTAATGTTTTAGAAAATAATTTTTCCGAAGTTAAATATTTTAACTTCTTAAAAAATATTAAGAATAATTTTTAGAAAAGTACTAAGTTATTTAGTTAAATAAAATAAAAAATATGACTTTTAATTTTAAAAAAATTATAAATCATAAATTATATCCCCATTAATTTTTTAATGTATCAAAATGACACAACAATTCAGTATGATTATTACTAAGGAATAAAAGTAGTAGTATCCGATCAGACCCTATGTGGGAATTGGCACCACAATTGATTTTGTGATGAAGCAGCCAAGCAAAAATTTTTGCCTCAAAATTGATTCTATGTTGATGTGAATGTGACTTTGGATGGGCAAACGTCAAACCAGAGCATGTTTGATTTTGTTTTTGTAAAAGTGCTATTAGGCAAAATTGATTACGTTAGATTAATTTTAAGATAAAATAATTTATATTTGACAGATTTTTTCTGGAAGTAATTTTGACAACCTCATCTCTCACATTAATGTTAAACCACCCACAAAAGTGATATTTCTTCACTTCCCGTAAAATCAATTTTAAATGCAACTATAGATTCTTGATTTTTGTTTGGATAAAACCCAAACACACTCGAAACCACATGGAATTATTCCAGCTCATAGAATCGATTGTAGGGCAAATCCAAAACATGCTCTTAAGGTGATGACATTGGGATTTTCTCTGTGAAGGTTCTTATCTGGTGGACAGCAATGTGTGGCCACTGAATCTTATTCCATACTATATAGGGTAAATTATATTGAGATTTGCTAAAATTTATCCTAACCTTTTCTATTTATTCAAGTGATATTAATTTCTCTTCTAGTGTACAATGAAGGAAAGAGTGGTCTAATAATTTTATAAATACAAAAAAGGATGATATAATTATTTCATAAGTTTAAAGGAAGATGATATACACTAATTTCACAAATACAAAAATCTGTTGAAAAATTATACAAATAAAAAGAAATCAGGTTGAATTTTAATAAACCTAAAATGAAATTAGTATAATTTTTCCTATTATATATTAGGGTCACAATTTGATCTCACTTGCTTAGGTTTGGTTTGGTAGTTCCAAGAGTTGTTTAGCTCTCTAAAAGCTGCTATTAAAAAGTCAGAATAGTATTGTTTGGTAAATAATATAAAAATTGCTCTCAATAAGAATAAATTACAATAGTAATATTTGATAAATATTATAAAGTTATTCTTAGAATACAACATTATTATAATTGATATGGACATTAAATTAAAGATAATAATTTCTGCTTTTATTGGTACTAGATAGAGTAAAGATGATGATCACATAAGCATCTATGGCTTCAAAAAGTCAAGAACAAAAACACATTCGTTTTCTATTTGTCAAACCAAAAAAAAAAAAAGTAGTTTATATTTTTTTATAAGAGCTCTGCTTTAGTGAGCATTTTCAAGAGCTAGCTCCTAAGCACTCACATTTCAAAGAGGTCTATATTTTAGGTGTTTTGGCACCAAGATGCCTAGGTGCTCCCAGTGAGACAATTCGGATTTTTTACATTTAAGTCTAGAATAAGGCCTTTGTTAGGCAAGTAGGTTAAGAAATGAGAGAGAAACACCTTAAGGATTTGTTTGGTTTAGTTTAGTTTTCTGTTTTATTTTCAGTTTTTAATTTTCAGGAATTTGTGAAGGAAAAACTAAAAACTGAAAGTGAAATGAAAATTAAATTTATAATTTTCAATTTTTAGTATTTCCTTTCCAAAATTCTGAAAAACTAAAATAAAAATTAAAAACTAAAAATTAAAACCAAACATTCCGTGAAGCTTTGGGAATATGACTAATGACAACAAGAGGGTGAGTGATTGAAGTTTCTACCATTCTACTTTATCCGGTTTGCAGGGATTCTCTTCTCATCTCCTTTTTTTGTTTTATTTTCTTCATGAGTCTCAAAACTCTTTTATTAGGGGTCAAATGGAGTCTAAATTAGGGATGAATTGTGGTTGAGTATTGCTCACCTGATGTTGGAATTTACAGATAAAAAATTTACCCTTTATTCTTACTGTAATTTGTGATGTGACGTCTCAAGAATTGTTCAAGGTTTGCACATAAATTAGGAAATTTTTGTATGTTATATAGGTTTTGGGGTAAACTACATGAATATCAAGATTTGAGAATTTATCTTGTGATTGTGTGGATTTTGGGATTAGAATTGTGTGCTTAAGTCATCAATTTATTCATACTTAATCGAGAAATCAACTTGTCTGAGTGAAAAAATGAGAATTGATGTTATCATGGAATTGAAATCAAGTACTCATAATTAATTCAATTGATCCTATAAAAAAGTTTAAACCATCCCAAAATTCTAATGCTTTCAAATATTGATTAATTCTAAATTTTCAATTAAAGTTGTTTTCCATACAAAATAATAGGAGCTACTATTGTCACTCCCATTTGCCTATTACCACTTCCACTAATTTAGTTTTTATTTTATTTTTCCAAAATGCCCTTGTTTTTCTCCTTTTATAATTAAAGTTGTGATCTATCCTTATCTTTAGTTTCATTCTAATCAAATTCTTCTTTAATATATATTTAATTGTTTGTGCTTTTAAATTATACTTTTTTTTATGTTATTAAAGATAGCAAAAATTAAACGGAATGTATATACATTTCACTATATACACTTTTGCTTCCGTTTCAATTTTGTTTAACTTTACAATGAAAATTAAATGGAATGTATATACGTACATTCTATTCTAATATTTTATGTTGTTAAAAAAGTTTAATCTTTTGTTGTTTCTTATAAAACGTAAATAATAAAATTATTTTTCACATAAATATGTAAAAGATATAATTGTCTCATAAGTTGATTCACCTAGTTATTTTAAAGATAGTTTATAAGTTGAATCAATTATTTTTTATCTTCACATACCCTTAATTAGACATTTTTGCACATAATGGTACTTCATTCTTTTTTTATAAGGAATTATAATAAGTTATGTATGTTGTATATACAGTTTTACATACCAATATTTACCCATTCAGTATTTATATTGTTTATTTAATATAATATTAAATAAACACAATATATTAGCATTTGTATTATTAATACCTTAAATTTTTATTATAGTTTTAAATCTATTAATTTTAAATGTTATTCTTAAAAATTATGGTAGCATAATAATATTAATCATATATTGAATTAGTATCTATTATTATACTATAAAAATTTTACTGATATTTGTTGATGTAATGTCATGTCTATCATTATATGAGACACTATAATTGTAAAATAATGTGATATTTAATGTAGAAAGTGAATATTAATTAAAATTAAAATTTATTAACAAATTTATTTATAAATTTATAAATTGATAAAAATTTATTAAAATTAATTTCATTTCTAATGTTTTTTATATAGAATATTAAAATAGACAAGCACAGAAATGATGTGGAATTGAGGAGTAATCAATTTGAGATACAAATAATTTTGTTTTTAATTTGTATATGAAAAATTAAATTTGACATGTAATATGAAAAAAGTGAGAAAAATTGAATTTTTTCTAGAAAATAAAAAGATACAGAAGCAAAAGCAGTGAAATATTCAAAATATATTTCTTTTAAATGGTAATAATATTGAGTTTTAATGAAATTAAAAGCAATGAAAAACTACTAATTTAATTATGTATGAGAAGATAAGGGTATGCTAGGAAAATCAAAGAAAAGAAGAGTAGGTAGGAGTGGCAACAGACAAAATGGAAGGGACTAAAAGAATTTGTCAAATTCTAATTAGGAATTAAATACGTTAGTTCTAAAATGCTACCCACTCATCAAGGTTACTACTTAAATAATTTGGTATACTCATTGAAGAGTTATCAGAGTCGAAGAGAATTGTTTTCTAATTTTAATCATTCCAAAACACTACCTCATCTATGTATTTTGTGAAAATGTCATAAGGAGAATAGAGAAAACCTAAAGGAAGGTTGAAGACTTCTTCATACTTTTCAGATTGTATTGTTTATTCCAAGCTAGAGATGGTGGCATGCATTTTCCACCCTCTAGCTTGAGGGCTGTCAGCAAATGAGTCTATATCCTCATAACTTTATGAAGTAGTTGCGCTAATATATATTGCAATTTGTCAATTTTGTTAGTTTGATTTTGTGAAGAATATTTTTTTTTTATTATTTCTCAAAAACTCTCTAAATAGGGTTGTGAGTTTGAATTTTGGAAGGAAAGGGAAGAGAGAAAATGACTTATAATATAATTTTATCCTAAAAATTTTCTCATTTCTTTTTTTTTCTAAATCTAAATTTACAAACATACTCTAAAAAAAATTTTGGAAGAGAGAATAAAAAAAAAAAATTTACAGTATAACTTTATATTATAAATTTTTTATTTTTTTTATTTTTCTTTCTAAAATCCTAATTCACATACATATGCTAACTATATCTTAAGAAATATTTTCCTCCAAAATGATTCTCCAATAACATATGTGGAATTGAATTGGGATGGCCACAGGAGAAAGTCAAAGTCTTTTTGTTGTCAGCCACGTCTTACACGTACGCAACCCATGTGCGGATAACATAAAATGTTATTTGAAAAAATTAAAATAGCCAGACCACAAAAAGAAAAAAAAAAAAGATGAAGAAAAAAAAACAAGAGATTGATTTCTATGTTTATTTTACATAATCAACTAATATAATTTTAACAAAATAGAAAATCATGAAAAATGGTTATTGATCCTGAACCTTAGGCTTTCTTTGGGAGTTTAGAGGGATAAAAAAGGAAGACATTGAAAGAGAAGGAAAGGTGAAAGAAGAAATAAATTTAGAGGATTGATCCTTCATTTATTTAAGAGTGCAAGATATATGAAGAGAATAAAATTGAACAATTTATGATCTATTTTTACAATTTTATCCTTTATTACAATACTTACTTGTTTTATTTTTATAGAATTAATTATTTTAATTAAAAATTCATACTTCTACAGTTCTACTGATAAAAAAAATAGAAAAAGCATAATGTGTTTTTATATTTTATCCTTTATTAACATATTTAATTATTTTAAGTTTTTAAATAATTAATTATTTAAAAAAATACTCAACAGTTGGGATTCGTCATCGCCGGCGTCTCCCTGCGACTGGCGCGGCGTCACGTGCAACAACCACCGAGTCACCGAGTTGCATTTGCCTCGCCTTCAACTCGGTGGCAAGCTCAGTGAGCGCATCTCCAAGTTATGAATGCTTCGCAAGATAAGCCTCCGTTCGAACTCCTTCAACTGAACCATTCCTCGGCCGCTCTCCAAATGCACGCTCCTACGCTCCGTCTTTTTGCAGGACAACTCGTTCTTCGACAACCTTCCAACGGAATCGGGAACCTCACCGGCCTTCAAATTCTCAAGTTGGCGCAGAACCACCTCTCCAGCGAAGTCTCCGACGAGCTCCATCTGGTCTCAAGTATGTCGACCTCTCATCGAACGCCTTCTCCGGCGAGATTTCGAGCGCCATTGCAAACCTCTCACAGCTCCAGCTGATCAACCTGTCGTACAACCAGTTCTCTGACGAGATTTCGGCAAGCCTCAGGAAGCTTCAGCAACTGCAATACCTCTGGCTCGACCACAACCTCCTCGGAGGAACTCTGCCTTCGGCGCTTGTGTACTGGTCCTCACTCGTGCACCTGAGTGTGGAAGAGAACGCTCTCGGCGGCGGAGCTGCTGAGGCGCCAATGGTGGAGGCAGCCCATGGGTGGTGGTTGGCGGTGATGGACTCCAAAAAGTGTCAGAGGGTGAAAGAAAGAAATCACTAAATTATTTTTGAAATCGACAAAAGCCAACAGGGATAAAATGATACTTTTAATTCATATTTAACTAAAAACTTTTTAAAATGGAAAACTAAAAAAGGGAGTAAATAAAGATTTAGAAGGGTTTTAAAAATCCTTAAATATCTCTTTTCTCAATTAAAAAAACTCAAATACAATTTAACTCTTCAAAGCCTTCCCCTCCTTTCCTTCCCTTTAATCCCATCTCACAAACAAAACCTAATTAATTTCGAATAAAATTGAATTCAAGGGTAAATTTTGAACACCTCTAATGGATATATTGTGTCCTAAAACCTCCATATTTTCGTCCCTGACAATGTGCCTGTAGGAATATATTATTCATTTGCGTGGGTCTTTTTTCGATGTTTTATCTTGCTTAAACTATATCGTCCTACATTTTCCAAGTATTTTCTTGCTACTAAACACATTGTTAAAACATTAAAACTACTTCTAAATAAAGTCTATTTCAATTAAACTAATAGTATATAAAAAATATGAAAACAATTGATTATTATGATACAAAAACTACTAAATTAGTTGAAAAATGCACTATGTCTATGGATTTAATATTTTATTTCTTTATGTTTAAAATTAAAATAAATAAAAATAAATAATACTTAAGATAAATCATAATTATATAGTGAAAATTTGATAAGTGTGTAACGACAATTGTAGTTACAGAATAAATTACTCAAATAATTATATTTATCTTCAAATATCTTACAAACAATTAATTAAAATTTATATTTGGTCGCATTATTAAAATTTTTAAATAAGAAATATAATTCCTTACATATTTTATTATTTCTATATTAAAATAAATTTAAATAAATAATTAAAAAATACTAATTATTGAATTAATAATAATACTCTGACAACATCATTTAAAAATAAAAGATCAATTTCCATGGATCTAATCAGATATTTTCAACATGGAATAGTACATTTTCCTCTTCACCTTGAAAATGTATCTAAGAATCATTTAATTATGAAAGTAAAATCTTAAGCACAGTGTTAAAAATTAATATACGACTAACTATTTTTTATATTTTGGCTAAATTTCCAAGACGGTCCTTGATTAATAATTTAATATTATAGGGGACAAGAATTGGTTGCTCATGACAAATTAGTCTCTCATTATTCATAAAGGAGACACATTTGTCCTTTATTAACTTATCATTCCAAAATTTAATGAAAAAAGTACATGTAATTTGTTAAATTATTGATTAGACTCTCCTTTAAGATTCACAAAAATGACATACTTCCTCTGCTTCATAATATTATTTTTGGTGTACTACTTAATAATATTATGAAACAGAGACAATATTACCAATCTCTTTAATTGAAACGATCGTGTGTTTTAATATATTCTTTTTAAACTGTGGTTATATTCTCAAACTCTAATCTTATTTTTTAATTTATTTTCGTTTTCATATCTCAGGCCAAAAAGGACGTTCTTTGGTGCTGGTGTGGAGAGTTTTTTTTGTCTTTTAATAGTAGACGCGGCCTAAGCAGACCAAAAGCAAAACAAAACTAAGAGCAAACTATTCAGGAATCATAAACAAATTTAAAGAAATGATCCATATGTGTTTTGCCACAATCCAATTTGAAAACGTGAAGAATTTCATCCCTATATAAGTCATTTAGATAACATGTCTTTCTAAATACATAAAATAACATAATTTCATCCTTAAAATAAAATTTCTTCTAAATTTTTATCGTTTTCTCCAATTAAACACAATCTTCGAATTTATAAAATTGAAGTATTTAATATATAAAAATTTGAAAATATTTTAATCATACTCTGAAAATAAGTTAACACTTGAAACCAAATAATAAATTTATCTCTAGCTCGTTACATAAATCTTAAATCATAGTCTACATTTCAAATACATACTTGAACTTTAAAACATAAACATAATGTTTCCAACTCTGAAATTAAATACATAATATGAAAATAAATGCATGGCTTGGATCCTACCTCACATCTACTAGAGCACTCTTCTAACATAATTATAATCTAAGACTTACTACAAAGTAAGATTTACCACTAGAACAACTGCCTTTATTGGAATAGTGGTTAAACTATGTCTATACCTACAACTATGTGAAGAAAGGAGAGAGGATCAAGTCAACGGACTTAGTGAGTGAATTCTCACCCATCACCTACATTAAACAACTGTAACATCCCCTGTGCTTTATGGATTAATGGCTTGCCCACAAACCAACAGGGTCTTTTCAGCACGTTTGTCCCACTCATACTCTACTGGGAAAACTTCTAGGAGGTCACCCATCCCAAAATTGCTCCAAATCAAGCACACTTACCATGTAAGTTATTTCCTTATGGGCTAAAAAGAAGATGCATCTTGTTAGTATAGGTAGTACCAATCAATTCATATAAGTCATCATCAATTGTATAGTCTATACCTACACGAATCTTAGGATCCTTCTCATTCTGGTGTGTAATCGATTCATTATGTACCTCTCCACTTAGAAGCCCGAGGAGCCACTTCCTATCGTGCCCTTTGCACCTGGTGATCACTCCCCGCCCTCATCAGGGCGTTACATGTCCACCAACTTTGCTGGTTCATCCCTAACCACACGGGACCGGAGTGCAGCTGATACCATTTGTAACAACTCATGCTACTTTATGGATCGACCTTCCCCACAAACTAACATTGGTCTTTTCAACATGCTTTGTCCTCACTCAATATTCTCCTCAAAACGGGCTATTACAACAACCAAGGGATATACATAATACAATAAACATGCAACAATCATAAAATATTTGATATTTACATACATAGCTATATAGAAAACGTCTCTAAACTTATAAATTTATAGAAAAACATCTCTAAATTCACAATCTATTAAGAAATCATTTTAACTGATGGTATGGTAGAGCCTTGAGAAACAGTCAGCTGAGCATGGTAAATATATACATAATAATAATAATAATAACTATATCTGAATTTCTTTGGTTATGCACAAAATATGTGTCATATCAATAAGTTCTCTAGTTACGCATGTCAACCACGGCATAACAATTCTCTAATCTCGGGGCACCTCACTAGGTCCCGTCTCTGATTTCTCAGCCCTTAACGGGTTGGTATCCAAGGTTAACCGAATAACTATCGTTAACTCACAGTCTATCTTTACCTCTACCATCTAAACTAGTTTGAATAAAATCATTTAAATTTGAAAACTCTTAAAATCTCTTAGTTCTTTAAGAGCTTAATCTATGTAACTCTAACAATTCTCGTTTTAGCAGAACTATGAATATGAAATCATATCTAAGGGATCACCCATTTGTAAACATTGTGATTTCAAAAGCCCACAAAGTATGTAGCTCAATTGCTAAGAATCATAAAAGACGTGCTCTAAAATTCTTTTATGACTAAGTTTCTGAATCATATCTCAACAAATAATTTCAAAAGCTTGATAACTCTAAAATTATAATAACATTTCTGTTCATAAAACTAAGTTGTATTTCTTCAACATTTTCCAATATCTCACTTGGGCATTCCAAAACATAGTTTGAAATCCAAAATCTTAAAAACTTAGTGATATTATAAATCCATAAAACACATTGACAACTTTAGTAAACTTGCGAAATTGTGTATTCTTTGACAAATTCTTTCATGAGCATTTAAAACACTCTCATAGCATGCAACAATCCAATTATGATCCCATGGTTTTATTGAAACACTTTTTTAATGCTATAAACATAAATTCTGGGGCTGACATAGCTTGTAAAATTATATTCTATACATATTCTCATCTCTAATTTCATGCTTAACAATCATAATGCATAAATATATTGATAATGACAAAAGATAAGGTCATGAGTTTGAATTCACTTGCTGTTTGGATTCGGACTATGTGGGCATCACCAACTTGACGTTAGAGCTTAGAATAACACCAACAACTACCATAGAGCAACATAGACCCATGATAATCTCTAAACAACTCAAATCTAGCCTAATAATATTGGGGGAGCACCTCCACTTAACAACAATTGAGAATACTATCAACCCATACCTTAGAACATGAAATGGAGAAGAAGGAAATGACAAACCAACAAGATCTCTTACCCTTTAAGCCTTAAAGGAGAAAGATTTGAGTGAGATTGAGTGAAAGAGAATGAGAAGGGTGTTAGAGCTCTAGGTTTTCAGGTTTAGGGTAGGGGAGGCCAAGCCTGGGGTTTTTAAAGGGAAAGGGAAGCTCATAAGTGAAACTATGTCGTTTTAGCACTGTTCTAGCATCGAGGCACCGTTATATAGTCAGGGATATCAAAATCCGTTCTGGAAACTCACGACCGTATAGTTGTGTCAGATACTTCAGTTTAAGCTATTGAAGGTCTTTCATGTATCTGGGGCTTTTTTACCAACACGGATGAGTCCCAGAGACCCTAAGGCCATATTAGACTTGTTAGGGACACATATACCTAGGGTATTATAGTTTTTGTGCCAAGTATTGAAATGATAAATTAATAGAGGACTAACATGTTTTCTTTTTTGAAAAGTGAGAGACTCTCAAATCTTGAAAGATCAATTTGTCTCCTGACCAATATTAGTTAGAAACCAATTTAAGATTTTGTCATCTTTAATTTTTCTTTCCTTTAAGATATAACTACATTTAGATATTATTCCAATTATAACAACCCTTTTTAAGCATTACTTTCTCTAAAGTTTGAATCTCAATTTTTTACTTAAAATAAATATTATTTTTGTTATGAAATATTGTTTATTTATGGATTTATGGATATCCATATCTTTAACTGATTCAATTAAAATTTGATTAGATTATAAAGAATTTATTGTGATTTGATGTGATATTATATCTCTCATTCTTTGGCTATTAATAGCCCTTTGGATGCTCTATATATAGTAATATTTGAGACGATTAATAAGATTATTCTCTCTTCTTCTCCATTATTCATGCTCGATATAAATACCTTTGAATGGTAGCTATAACACCTTACTAAACTCTAATTCTTTCACCTTAATTTTAATATTATTATTATTATTTTAAACAATAATTAGGTAACATAATAATAATATTAAAAATTAAGGTGGAAGAATTAGAAGTTAGTAAGGTGTTACACAAATGAGTCTCAGAGCCTGCATTTTTCCTAGTACGTGTGGTTCGGGACAAATCAAGTGAAAGTTGGTAGTCATGTAACGCCCGGGACGAGGTAGGTAGTTATCCGGCGTGAGACCACGGAGGAGCGGCTCCTGCCTCCAAGCGAAGGGGTACATGAATGAACCGATTACACAACCGAATGAGAGGGATCTTAGCTCGTATAGGTATAGGACTATGCAGTTAAGGAAGGTTTATATGAATTGATTGGTATTACCTATGCCACAAAGATGCATCTTTCTTTTCGGTAGCCCATCACGAAAGATTCCATAGTTAAGCGTGCTTGACTTGGGGTAATTTTGGGATGGGTGACCTTGTGGGAAGTTTTCCAAGGAAATGTGTGAGTGAGGACAAAGCACACTGAAAAACCAAGTGTTAGTTTGTGGGGACAGTCATCAATCCATAAAGCGGGCGGGATGTTCCAGTAGCAATCATTCTTATAAGTGAAGGACAATCATATTCTTGTTTAAGAAGTGAATATGTTCAAAAATCATTCTTAGAAGTGAATGTGTTAAAAGATCATTCCCTGAAATGAATGAATCTTATTATTTTACACCACTTAAAGTATGTGTCATTATATAAAATAAGTTTATACATTTCGAGAATGAATATTTTCATATTTTCCATTTGCGAGAAGAATGTAATGCTAAGGATAGTTTTGAGTATTTGTAATTATTTATATTCTCCCAAAGAGAATAAGATTATGAATTCATTTAGTTTCCTTCTCTGTTACCTTTATAAAGGATAATGTCTAAATATTTTTAAAAGATCATGTTGTTCTTTTTTTGATAAATAACAAGAAGAGTTAAGCTGTAATAAAAAATGGTTATATTTTTAAAAGCCCATTACTAAGCGTTTGCAATTGCATTATTGATAAATATATGTTAAAAAATATTCTTGACTTTTAGTGTCTCAAATGTGCTTATCTAGAGTAGCATTGTCAAGAAAAGGGCTTTACATACATATATATCAATTACATATGCCTTATTATAATGGTTGGATAAAATAACGGGTTGGTCATGAAAAAAAATCATGAAACTTGTCAGTTGTTCTATTTCATTCCTAGAAGTGAATATGACAAAAATTATAACCTAAGAAATGACTAAGTTTCTTAAGTGAACATGATAAATATTATCATTATGGCATCAAAGTAAATTTGGCACGTACATGTCATACATTGAGATATTTATTTGATCTTTATAAAGTATCATTAAAGGAGAATAAAAAAATCCTAGAAGCTATTTTTTTTTCAAAATACAGTATGAAATCATTTCATGATTAATATGAGTCATTTGGATGTATCTTTTTATCATTAAATATTTTGATATAAATATTAATTATTTGATTTAATGAAGAAAGTTTTTATTAGATGTATTTTTTAGTATTATTTTATTTTAAAAAATTAGTATCTGATTGTTCTTAATATTGAATAAAAATAGTTATGCTATTTATGGCATATTTTATAATTATTAATTATATTTTTATATGATATTGTTAAAATTTAACACATCATTCACTTTATTATTTTATGTCACAAGATAATTTTATTTATTCTTGTGATTAATATATCACAAAATAATAATATACAATATTGATATTTTTGTGACACTTGTAATACATGTGTTTATATCAGTATCATATCATGATTGTTAATGATTTATCTTTGTGAAGGAATTAAACATGACAAATTTCTTTTTATTTACATGATATGTTAATACTTTGATGACATATTTTGGATATATTTTTTTTTATCCATCTTGTAATGAGATAAAAATCTTAATATGATTATTAGTAAGGCTTCAGAAGAGCTACTATTATGTTTCTCAAAGAAACAAAAATTAATTAGAAATATTAATATCATTCTTGGTAAGATGAATGAAGGCTTCAGAAAAACTATTATTTTATTTCCTGATAGCAGAAATGATTTTCTACTAACTACAAAAGTAATAAAGAGACTTGAAGGGTCTAAAAATATTTGCTAAAATGGATATCATATTATGATAGTGAATGAGGAAAATATGAGTACCTCCATATCACAATTTATGCTTCAGGTAAGAAAGTTGTATTAGAAAACTTTGTATGCAAGTTTCTTTTGGTCTATACTACTAATGAGTACAATTGAATCATTATATGCTATTGTAAACTAAATGTTTACTAGCCCAAATGATTTTATCTTTTGACATGACCGTTGGGACATCTTGAAGCAAAAAAAAAAAAAAGAATGTAAAGAATTATTGAAAACTCATATGAGTATTTTTTGAAGAACAGAAGATTCTTCATTTTAATAAGTTTGTATCGTGTTTCTCAAAATAAATTAATTATATGACCTTCACAACAAAGATTGAATTTAAATTTAAATTCCTATAAGGAATTTAAGGTGATATAGGTGGATCATTACATCCACCATGTTGACCTTTCAAATATTTCATGATTTTAATAGATGCATCTATAAAATGGTCACAAATGTGCTCGTCATGATTTCGTAACCTGAAACTTGACATTAATTCGCAAATTATTAAGAACATAATTTATTGATAATCCAATCAGAAGTTTATCTTGATGATTCTTATGAATTTATTTCTTCAGCTTTTATTGCTTGGAGGCCAATGTTATAATTGTTGAATATCTAATTATTCATGTTCACATATAGAAAAAGTTGGCTAGTATAATTAACTTATAAAAAATCTCTAGTTAATTGCTAGATCGTTTGCTCATGAGAATAAATCTCCCAATTTCTAGTTAGGACCATACTATATTATATATTGCAACACTTATTTGTATAAGGCCAACATATTATCATTAATATTCTTGACTACAATTATTTTGACCTCCAGCCTATATAGTTCCTATTTAAGAACTTTGGATGTACAATATAAGTCCCAATTGTCCATCTTATCGCTCAAAATGGGATTCTAAAGAAAATTGGGGATATATGTTGGATATAATTCCCCTTTATGGTCAAATATATTGAAGTATAAATGGGTGATATTTTAAGGCTTAGTTTGTGTATCGCCATTTTGATGAGAAATAATGTTTCCAATATTAGGGGAGAGATAGTTGGAAAAGAAAATAAATTGAAATGTATCAATATTTATTCTATTTCGATTTTCATATAAGATAATGTGAACTAGAAATTCAAATGATTATACATTTGCTATTCTTAGTAAACCCTAAGTTGATCCTGAAAATTTCAACATTAGACAAGTTGGTCATTGATAATTGGAAAGCGTTGATGGTTCCTGACAATATCAAAATTTGGACACTTAGTGGTCCAGCAGAAAATATTAATGATGTTAGTGACAATTTCAATATTAGATAAATTAATCCCTAACGCATTTAAACCAAAATAAAAATAAAAAAACTTTATCCCCATCCTCTTCTTCCTTCGTCCTATAAGCATTAACGATGTCAAAAGCATTTACTTTTACTAGAAATTTTTTTAAAGTTGTTCTGATGAACAGAGAAACCTTGGATTCTTAATTAGTGGGAGGTAGGTCTTATCAATAGAATGGAATTAAAGGGTGGTTTGGTGGGATGGGGAGCCTCTACATCCTATAAGGTTTGAGGATAAAAAAACACAATACATGTGTATAACATTTTTAATAAATATTTAATTTTAATACATGGTCATATTAAGTATCCATTACATTATTTATCATTTACTAATTAAGGAACGGTGTAGATAATTAAAATATGACAAAAACTTAATCTTTCGCTATAACTCATGGAAGTCTTGGTTGTGCAGAAACCCGATCCTTGCTAAGTTGTTATAACCCATATGGTAATAATAACTTATTCGAATAAATAGACACTACCACATTTTTATGAGACTTTACAAGTAAAATTTCATGTTGTGTATCTTGTTGAATATGTACCAAATTGGTTATATGAATATATATATATATATATATATATATACACACACACATATCTTACTCCAAAAATATTTTAAAATTATATTTTTAGATAAATCAATCAAAATATGTCAAAATTCAAGAAAAATTATATAAACTAAATTACTTGGACCCCATATATTTTTTAGTTAATACAATACCGAATTACATATATATGAACTCAATGTAACCTTCAAAGTTATATTTATACTTTTGAGCTAATATATATAAATTTTAAGAGCCACATTTCAATAAATAATTCATAAGAGTAATATTGCAATTTTATAATTGATTAAAGTGAAAATATTAAATAAAAAATTCATTGAATATTTTAATTAACCCATAATTTAAAATCGTTGTATAGAAAACTTTAAGATTTTAGTTTTGATTCCATGCAAATATATAAATATATATATATATATATATATATATATATATATATATATATATATATATATATGATTAAATGTTTGTGAAGCATTAAGTAATGTATATAAATTAAGAAAAATGTTATTTGTACTCATCTTATGTTGTAGAACATTGGACTCACATTTATTCAACTATTTAAATAGGATCCACATATCATTCTAATGGTGGATGATGTGTGAATCCCACCCGTCCTAGGACTTATAAGTACACATAACACAACCCATAAATTAATTTTGTCCACCTCCATATTCATGCATTTCTGATCTTTGTTTGGGCACCAAATACATATGCTGATCAGAGGTGGGCATACTACCAAGAGAGCTGTGTTGACTTCTCTTTGTAAAACCTTCGTGACATTAACTTATTTTAATTACAAAGCAGCTTTGAATTGTCTTTTTTTAAAATTATTTTGTTTTGTTTTTTTTACGTTTAGCTATGCACTCTAATAAACTCCTCAAATCATAATTGGTCACATAAAGTTCATATTGTGTGGGAACTGTATTATGCTTCTGGTGATAATCTCTTTTGATGAGAAGGGAAATTAGTTTTTAATTATGAACCTTTTTGGCAGTGATGTTAACATTTTGATTATGAGGAGTAATGGGTTTTGTTTTAGATATAACAAAAATTAGTCCTTTCAGTTTGCCCTTTTGATGATGTCACAGTTGTAGTTACGTAGTTACAGTATGATAAAATTGAATGTGTGATTATCTCATGCCATAATTGCTTCTATATGGATTAGGGATCAATATGTTCGATAATGAAATTGTCACTAATACCGTTAATGTTTTCCATAGGGATCACAAAGTGTTCCGACTTTTGCATTATTAGTGTGAGTTGACACTTTCCATTGTCAATGAGAACTCTGCCCACGCAAAATTGTTGGAGGCCAACTGGAAGCTTACTCCAATTTTTTTTTAATGATGCAAAAGGATAACTATATCTTATATACCAGTTGAAAATGCCAATCCAAATCATGTTGTTGACAATTATAATGTAAGCATCGCACGTCAGAGAGTGAAGACGAGTTCTTCCAAAAATGAAAATCCTTGAAAAAGATGGGCAAAGAGGCCAAATAATGTTAAAAAGGCAAATAATACTCTTCCTATTGAAGAAATAGAAACATAGTAAAGACATTTGTTGTAGGCCAAAATTTTGATATATGAAGCATCAGAAGACGTTCATTACCTGAAAATAATCATTGAAAATGATAAGACTCCAATAGTCTATATCTCTACAAGAAAAGGACAAAACCAATAATTAATTAATATCGACAATATATTTACAAATAATGTAGCGCTACACACTATGTATGATGAGGATCTTGAACCAAAAATCATCGACAAATATTGATGTATAAATGATTGGTCAAAGAAAGAAGCCCTGAGATTGTACTTGACTCATTTGTAAAATGTGAAGTCTTTGAACCTAGTCGTACACCAAGAAGTTGTATACCACGTCAGATACAAATGAGTATCTATATAGGAAAAATGAAGTTATGGATAGATGGTATATCCATGACATGTTCTAAATTTCTATATTCTTCAATACATATCATATATGTTTTGGTTTTGATCTATCATGTTTTTGAGCATACAAGTTCATGATTTGATCAATTAAGCTATTTTATATTGTGGTTATGAAGAGGTCTACAACTATATTCATTATAGTTGAAGTGTAAATTGATTAGTTGAACTGAAGAAGTTCCTATAATAGTAAAAGTCTAAAGAAAGAGTTTGAGATTAAATGTCTCAAAAGGATAAAGTTTTGTCTCGGCTTTGAGATCAAGTATTTAATAAACAAAATGTTTGTTTGTCAATCAATTTACACAGAGAAAACTCTTATGAAGTTTTATATAGATAAATCACCAATATGCATAAAGGCAGGATATCAAACAAGTTTCTTTCACTTATGGGGACATGATCATATCCTAAAGATACACAAGATATACTATAGCCACTATCTCTTCAAGTCAGGAAGAATTTAGTATGCAATACATGAAGCTCATGAGTGTTTATGGCTAAGGGAATGAATCAAGAGATTCAAACTATCATGTGGATTATCCTAGAAGAAACTTGTGCAACTTTAGCTAAGGACAACATGGTATAGATAGCTCAATTAAATAGAGGAATTGATGTCTAATTTGTTCAAGTGATCTGTCACGACCCGACTTGGGAACGTGATCGGTACGTGAGGAATACCATCCCCATGTAAGCCTTTTGGGTGACGTATCTCTCTAAATGTATAATTTATCGAACTAGCATACTCAATATATGGTTTTCCTCTAAGTTATTATATTCACGTACCGACCTGGGCACGTACCCATTGAGAAGTTTGGTTCCCACGTAAGCTCGTGACCTGGATTCCTCTATATCAGGTAATATTTTAAACTGGTTAAGTCATAAAATCTTTTACATACAAATCATCTGTCTTTAAAACATATAGTCATCATTTTCCAAATTTCAGTAATATATCCTTTCAAAGTCTGATTTCATATTCAAATCTCTATAAGTAACAAAATCTTATAATACAATTTAACACAACCTATACATGCAAAACTTAAACCATGGTACGTTCTTGGACCTGCCCAATATCCTAGCACTCTAAACAACTTGGAATACATGTCTCACCCAGGTAAAGCTTACCGTTGATTCTTTCCTAAGCTCAGTTACCCCGCAGTGGTTCTATTAAAGACAAGAAAAATGAAGGGGTGAGTTTTGATACCAAAACTTAATGAGTAGCCCTCACCTGAAACCCTTTTCACGGCTACCAAGGAACAATGCATGAAAGGAGTCATAGTAACATTAATCATATTCAAAGTCTTACATAATCACATGTACCTACATAGATATGTATATATATTCAAATTATCATTTCATAGCTTAATAAAAGGAATCTTTTCAATTTACTTTCCTATTTAGTCACAAAAATCATAGTGTAGTAGTTCCTAGAGAAACTGATATAGTCTGAGACTGTCTAGTCTAAGGTGCCAACCGGGCTCCACCTCCTAACTTGTCTAGGGTGCCAGCACGGGCTCCACCCTCTAGACTTCATTCCTTCCCCCCACACGGGCTAAGGGAAGAACATGTGTTTTCTATTATCTTGGCTTAGGCATACTTGGTACCAAGGTTAACGTATCCTCCGTTAACATGCAGCTCGTTCTCCAGCTATTATAAATCAATCTGAAAATCCTTAAAAACTTTTTAGTTCACGAGCTTTAATCTATCTGGTTTTAACAGTCTTACCTTAGCATAACTTGCGGAGAAATCATGCCCAGGGATCACCCTTGTAGACATTATGATTTCATATCTCCACAGAATATGTAGGTCAACTGTTTTGAACCTCATGAAGAATAGGCTCTAAAACCATTTGGTTCAATATCTAAAACACCTTTCAATCCATCCAACTTGTCATAAACTCAAAAACTCTCTATCATGCTTCAAATAGCAAGTTTGCATCAAAATTCTATTTATTCTCTAAACTTCATATCTGGTTATAAATCTAATACATATACATAGACCAGTTTCAGAATCCATTGAAATAAGCATAAAAACCTTTTATCAATCACATGTATCATCAAATCAGCATAATATCAGTATAACAACTATGGTCCAATGAGTTTTATCAAATACATATTTCATGCTTTAAAACAGGAGTTCTAAACATAGAATCTAGCAGAAAACTTCAAATCCTCATAGAAATTCTCTAAATAAGCAGTAAATCATAGTTTTATGAAAATAACTCTAATGCATAACATAGAAGTCACAGATGTGAACCCACTCACCTGGAGGGTTCAGAGAAGGAATCACACCAATAGAACTTCTAGGACAAGAAATGACAACAATATCTGTCATGGAAGCAGTAGGACTCTAGGTTAACCTCTAAAAACCTCTAAATACTCAAATTCCATCTCTAACAAGGTAAAGAACTCTCTTCCTTAGAAGACATGGAGGACCACTCTTGAGCTAGGAAAACTTGAAGGAAATGAAGCAAAACTAGCAAAATAACATACCTTTAAACTTGGAGGATTGAAGATTCTAAGTTAAACTTGAAATAGTTGGAAGAAAATGGAGTTTTATGAGTGAAAATGATGAAGAAATGGAGTTGGGAGAGAAGATTTCGCATTTCTGTAGGGGGGGTTAGAGTGTCTGAATGTCGGACCCCGAAATGGGGTTTTTATGTTCGCGTCATCCTGGGCGGTCCCCGCCGCCTTAACGCACCGACTTACTCTCGTCAACGCCCGGCCCTCCCAGGAAGCTCCAAACATCAAATTCACTCTCTGCGAACGCCTGGCGGTACCACGACGCCCGCCCTTGAGAAGTTCAAAGATGCTCCAATGCTTGTATGTATTGGACGTACTATTCCACCACTCATTATTTACATTTCTTAATTTTAAGTTTCCATTAACTTTAAAACATAAATGTAAATAGGGAAATACCCCCTATTTGGATTCAAATAAAATATTAGAAAAATCAAAATCCCAACAAATCAAAATCTCATTTTTGGGTTTTAGTTCAATTCGGAAAATCTTACGATTTTATAAACTTGCAAGCTAAAAATGAAGTACTTGCGGGTTTCATAAAATCGTTAAAATCTCTTCAACTCATTTTCCTCTAGGGAACAATTACCGGGACTTTTGGTCCCAAGAAAATAGTTCTAATATATAGCCCTCCAAGGGTGAGGTCCAAACTTAGTGAAATTCAGGACCCAGGAATGACAGTAAGGTAACTTGCACCTCTCTTGAGTCAAAAAATTTTCTAACCTTTTTATTTAAAACTAGGTATTACATTAAAAATAATATATGATATCAATTTAGATATATATATATATATATATATATATATAAAATAAAATAAAAATAATTATTAATAAATAATAAATAAAAAAAATATTTAATAAAAATTAAATATTAAATAAATAATAAATGATATGTAATTTATAAAATCAAGGATGAATAACAAAATATTTTGGTTTAATATTTAATTTAAATTAAAATTTAAATAATTATGATTAAAAATAAAAATATCTAAATATACAAAAGAGTATATTTATGTTTATATAATTTATTGAAATAATATATATTTATCATATATTGAGATAATAATGACATTTAATATAAATTAAATTTTAATTCATTAATATTTACATAAATATAATATTTAAAAATTATATTTGAAAATTAATAAACATTTCTTATTTTATTATTATTTTATTTTATTTGACTATTTATTTATAATATTAAAACTATTAGTAAATAAATTATAATATTATAGAATATAAAATAAAATATCTTATACAATGTTACACCAAAAACAGCTATATATTAAAAATTTATCAGATCTTATACTATTAGACCTTATCTTATAATTTTCTTTTATCAAATTTTATATTATCGACCCTTATCTTATTAAGTGCTGCGATATTAGCTTTTAACATTTGATAGTTGCTTTTCTTCCATACCTTTTTTGTAATTCAAATGGTTTAATGATGAGAAATGATACCTTTGGATATTACCTAAACAACAATAACGTTTTAAGATTGAACATATGGCCTGTTTGTGATTTCAGGACATATTTGGTAGTTTTAATAATAATCATCTAAATTTGCCGCATTTAGAATGTGTTAGTTACATCTTGAATGGACAAGTTACCACAATCAAATAGAGATGCTTCAAATGGTTGCTTATCCCTGCGAGGCCATTCAAAAGAAGAAGTCAAAATAGCACGCCAAAATAAATGAGCTTGAAAACCAAACCAACCCATTTTGGGGACGACCTGCTAACCTTCAAAAATTTAAAAAATTAGAAAAAAACTTGTTACAAAACAAATGACAAATCACTTGCAAATCAAGTTACAAAAAAAAAAAAAAAAAACATTTCACCAATAATGCTATGAAAAAATGTCAATATTCTGTCATCACATCACTTGTGCAAACAAAGAAATGAAAAAAAAACCTTCATCACAATGATTCCACAAGTTTAGAAACTAAGAAATTAAAACTCACATTTTTCCTTTAATCTAACTTCTCATCCTCAAATTAAAGGAATAAATAAAAAAAGATACCCTCATACCACAACAACACAGATGCATCCGCCAAGCTTGTCGGGCCATGATGCGTGTAACGTCCGAGGGACGAGGTAGAGAATGATCGTCTGTAAGCGGAAGACAAAGGTAAGCAAGTCCCTGCCTTCAGCCGGAAACTGGACATGAATGAACGAATTACACACCCAAATGAGAGTTTAATTCATGAGTCGTATATGTATGAGACTATATAGTTAAAGAAGGCTTATATGAATTGATTGGTACTACCTATGCCACAAAGATACATCTTTCTTTTGGAGCCCATCACGGAAGAACTTGACAGTTAAACATGTTTGACTTGGGGTAATTTTGGACGGGCTACCTCTGGGAAAATTCCCAGAAGCGTGTGAGATGAGGACAAATATCTGAAAAGAACCGTGTTTGTGTTGTATCTCAATCCATAAAACAATAGGGGATGTTAGAATGGTATTGAGCCTACACCTCTCCCAGGATGGTGTGGTCGGGACGAACCAAGCGGAAGCTTGGCCTACATGTAACACCCGGGGACGAGCATGGAGTGATCGCCCTGTGAGAAGGCACGACAAAGAACGAGCCCGCCTCCAAGCAGAATCAAAAAAAGGACATTACGAGCCGATTACACACCCGAATTAGAGGGATCTGAAGTTGGATAGGTATGGGACTAGACAGCAGTTAGAGGACTTATATGAATTGATTGGTACTACCTATGCCACAAAGATGCATCTTGCTTTTTAGGAGCCCATCACGAAAGAACTCTATAGTTAAGTGTGCTTGACTTTGGGTAAATTTGTATGGATGACCTCCTGGAGTTTTCCCAGGAAGCGTATGAGTAAGGGTAAAGTGCGTGAAAAGACCCGTGTTGGTTTGTAGGCACAGGCGTTAATCCATAAAGCAACGTGGGGATGTTATAATGCGACGAGCTTAGCTTTGGACTGAAGAAGAAGCCTTGCCCATAGCCCACCATGCAAGAGAAGAAGAACATCCTGCACAGAGTTTAGACCACCATGAGAGTGAAGCGACGCTAGCCAATAGAACAAAACTAGGTTACCGGACCACGTAATTTGGCCCAGTTCTAGATGCCACTGGACTAGTTGACGAAAGTGATCGCCACCTGCCACTATTGCTTTAATCGTGAGCTATGAACCCTAGGGAGAGTGTGTGATGGTTCTTCTAGAACTTACCCTTGGTTTTTACTTTTTCTTGTGTGAAATGTGATTTTTAGTTTTTAGTTTTAACCTTTGTTATCTGATATTGTCAAGTGTATAT